>JAVXUP010003289.1:0-75915 GCA_033070095.1 Escallonia herrerae | reverse complement strand
CACCGAATCAAAAGGCGCTTTTTCGGGTTTGTCTAGAACTGTCCACTTACCTTCCTCGCGATCAAACACGCCTAATTTGCCATCTCGGCCCAAGCAGTACAACAGTCCATTACAGAAAACTGGATTGCAAGGTGAAGGAAACATGGGTACGTTGTTGGGAAATACGTTTACATTCCAACTGCCCTCTCCGCGGACAATGGTTGATATACAAACAACCTCGTCAAAAAGAGGGTCAACCCCAAAAACTGCACAATCCGAGGATGTGGGAGGTGCTGTAAAGGTCATCACTCTGAACCTATTATAACCTTTAGGTAAATCAGGTAATTCGACTTTCGCTCTAGTAAATGGATTGTAGAAGAAATGAACGTCTCTATCAGACATCAGTAGCCAACCATCTTTTGAAAATCGCACCTTTGCAAATCCTAACTCGGGAATTTCCATGGAGTAAGGTTTACAGTAAAGTGGGTGGAAAAAGTTGAGTCTCGTGCCTACAAGCGGTTTAGACATGAGCCATTGGGATCGAACCAATGGAGCTGGAATTGATCTCCATGCAGTACAGACACCACGAAAACGGCTGATTTCGGTAGGAAAATAAAGGCGTGATATTATCAAATTCAAGATATCGGTCGGAAGTCCAGCCCAGTCTCTAATTTCGTCTGCAAGTTCCTCTTCTGTTGCCCTATAGTTCGTCATATATGATCTGCTTGGAGAAGCAAAAGGCTCTGATAAAAAGGAGGCTCTGGTAAAAAAGATAGTAAAAGGCCAACCAGGTCCCTTGCAAAGAGACAATTTGCTTGTATTTATAGTTGAGGTTGAGAAAAGTTCAAATCCTAGAAGGAATAGGAACTGTACTCTTAACATAAGTCAAAGGAATAGGAACTTATACTCTTTTAAGGTAATTGAAGATTAAAGATTTCGTTAGGATTAAGAAGAGTACCCCTTTTAAGGTAGTTGTTATAGATTCCAAACACAAGACAAAAACTGGAGGGTAAATTCTAACCGCCTTCAGCCTGTATTGTTTGACGGCGGTGGTGTTGACCATGAGACAGCGGTTGCGATGAGATTGGGATCGGCCGGCGTTTGTGCGGGATTGGTTGCGACTTTTGGGTTGCTGTTTTTCGGCCGGTATTGGTGGACGGCGTTTGGGGTTCGTTGCGGCTGGCGACGATCTCCTCAACGGCAGAGAAGAGGGAGTCATGTTGACCGGTTATGGTGGTGGCCGGTTACGGTGGGTTGCGGAGATGAAGGAGTGGATGCGATCCATTGACGACGGCGAAGATGGTCTGCGGAGTTCAGAGAAGAGTGGTGGTTGCGATCCATTGACTTGACGGCAGGGATTTGGCGGCGTTGATCGAAGGAATGGCGGCAGCAGAGTGTTGGTTGGATTGGTGGCTGCTCCGACGGCACGGCGGCTGATCTGGTGGGTGCATCGAGAGCAAGGTGACACGGCGCTGTCCTCGACGGCCGGTTGGCCCTTGGCGCCTACATCGCCTGTGCCGGCGGTGGTGGCGATTTCTTGCTTTATTTGTTGTCCATTCAATGTGTTATGCTTTGTGTACCACGTGCATTGTTGATTGTACAAAATGATTATAATATTATTTGCATCTTTAAATAAAATTGTAGATGTTTTTTAGCCCATACAACTTTAGTATTATAGTTTTATTAGGATCTTCGATCTTCAACATTTTATTTTAGTTTTTTTCTAACCCATGCAACTTCAATATTAATTAATTTTAGGTTTGATTCAGTAATTCAATATAAAATTATATGTCGTTCTTTGACCACGTAAGAAATAAGTTTTTTTTTGCCACAATTAAAACTTATATACATGAGTCAGATTGTAACATTGTCATGCGTATACTATATTTTGCAGGGCTATACCTGAAGTTTCAGGAAGACTATTAAAAGACGTAGAAAAAAAATAGAGTCCAATTATTTCTTTACACAATCTTCCGTGTTACTTATCTGAAAGCAATTGGGTTTAATAAGCAAATTAAAATATAATGCCTTTAGTTCTGTGATGTTATATCTACTTTTTTTTACTTTGATGAAATATTATCTAAGCAGATCTTCTTTAACTGATACATTAAATGATTCGTACACGCATCGGGTGTGCACATCAGCTCGTACTCTTTTAAGGTAATTAAAGATTAAAGATTTCGTTAGGAGTAAGAAGAGTACTCCTTTTAAGATAATTGTTATAGATTCCAAACACAAGACAAAAACTGGAGGGTAAATTCTAACTGCCTTAATTAATAATATTCAAATCATATCATATTATATCGTAATATTTCTCTTTCTGTGTTTTCTCTCACCAAATCTCTCTCTCTCTCTCTCTCACACACACACACACACACCCCAGACCACACAGGGCATTATCGCCGGCCGTCAGCCTCCACCCCGTCGTTTATCAAAAAATCACCAAATCAGGCATTTTTCAATCGCTACGCAGTCGCCATCATAAAAATCACCAATACGGGACATCTCTCTCTCTCACACACACACACTCACACATCAGACCACATAGGGCATCATCTCTGGCCGTTGCTCATCACTGGCTATGGCAACCCACCACTGTCGCCGACCAACCTTTGCAATGGCCAACCACTCCAACCCCCTAACAAACAACCGTCGCTATATAGACCCACCACTGCAGATCTGTCCTCCCCGACGACAACAAATTACTGCAGTTCTATCTACTCAGCCACCGGCTGTCCTCCATCATCTTCGTCACCTTCGTCTCATGCCGGCCTCCAATGCCGACGATCCACCAGCCCTACCATCACAAAACACCACTATACCAAAACCCACCACGTCGACCTTCTCTTCTGCTGCCACATCACAGAAATAGCCACAACCACCTCGAGACAGCGGTCAATGGACCACAAGAGTCGCTAACGGACCACAGAGGTGGAACACCTAAACCACCACAAACCACCAACTTTGGATCTTTTCCCGCTGCCCACCTCTAACCCAAGTCGTCGGACTCAGTCTACAAGATCTAAATATCCTCTTCCAAAGATGACCGAGATGATCAATCCAAGGAGATGGAAAACCTAAAAGTAACTTGCTCATGTCCTTCTAGTTATTTGATTGGTATTACACTTCTTGCATGATTGTTCATTCTATGTAAGTTTAAGGATTTGCAAAAATGGGTGATTAGATATGGGGGGTTTTCTATTCGTGAGTACTTTGTATTAATTGAGGGTTTGAAGAGCTAATAATTTCATGTTTGTTTTCTTCATCAAAATGATAACGTCGTTGAAGGAATCACTACAAATAAGCACATAGAGGAGGCTAAAGAAGGCATCAATAAGCATATAGAGGAGGCTAAAGAAGGCATTAATAAGCACATATAGGAAGGCTATTCTTAGGGCCGATAGATTGAGTGTTAAATTTATTAGCTCTGCTGCTTTGAATAAGTTTGGTGATCTCTCCATCATGCATAAATATATAGATACATAAATGTTTAAAGGGATCTCAATAGTGTCAACTGAGAACAGTGACTAATTAATAAACCTACATGTGCAATGGTAGAACAATGTCCTATGTTTAGGACTTCATTGTTCCACATTTCCACATGCTCAATGAAATTTGATTTCAGAGTGACAAAGTTCATTGAAACTCAGTAGTAATGGGACCTTGATCCTTCATTTACATATGGACATGGGACATGCAGACAAAAAGTTAATCAGTTTGTGATTTGCAGAAGAAATTACCTAGTTATGTGATATTGCTTTCTTTTTCGATGCACTTGTAGTTTTAAAATCTGGACTCTCAAGAGGCAAATTGTCACAGAAACATTTACTAATGATCTCAAGACGTAACACCATAATGTGAGGGTCTCGTTGTACAGACCAGAGAACTCTCATGAGTTTGAGAGCAAATTGTAGTGGTTTAGAAAATAAAATTCTGATGCTTGTGTACATGATTATATTGTAATATCGACCAGTGCATCAAAACTGCAACTGACTATGTATATAATTCTACTTAATTATGTTAAAATTACTTTCAAAAGAATCATCAAGAACAAGTCCACCGAACAGTTCTCTGGAATTCTATATGTATTGACCATGCTCAATTGTCGTCTCTCTGCCTAGTCCTAAATTATAGTTTGGGCTAATTACAGCAGTGTCCCTGAAGTTAGGGTATAATTACAGTCAAGGACATTAAGTTTCAAAATGTAACATACCGTGACCACCAAAACTTTGAAAATGTATCAGCCGTATCCATCCGTTAGGGTTCCGTTAAAAAATTATACTTTTTGACTGATGTCATTCATATGTATTTTTTAAATGCCAATACTACCCTTATACCGTTTATCTACATAACACTGTATAAAGATTACAAACCCTTATTTAAAAAAATTAGGCTTTCAACCCTAATTCCCAAAATTAGGGTTTCAAACCTACTTCTTTCTCTTTTCAAATTAAGATTTTAACCCTATTTTTTAAATTAGGATATTATTGAACCCTTATTTTTTTCACTCTTTCTTATTTTAAATCCTTTTTTCTTTACTTTTTCTATTTTTAAATCTTTAAATTTTCACTTTCATATCTTTAAATCTTATTTTAAATTATTTTTTCACCTCTTCTTCTTCACAGCAGCCCCCCGACAAATCCCCATCTCCTATTTCCCGTCCAACTGGCGACCAATCAACCAACAGCACCCGCGATGGAGTCGGTGCCACCAGCAACCCCGACGGATCCCTATCTCCTCTTTCCAGTCCAACCGGTGACCAATCAACCAACAGCGCCGGCGATGGAGTCGGCGCTGCCACCACTATCCCCGACGGATCCCCATCTCCTCTTTCCCGTCCAATCGGCTACATATTTACTTTTTTTTTTGGATAATTACCTTAAATCTTGTTTTAGTTGATAGGTTAACTTAAACACAGTGGTAGATCGGTGGTTGATGGAGTTCGTTGTGGTAGTTTGATGACTGTCGACGATGGTGGTCAAGAGTGGTCCGTGATGGTGGGTTTGGTTTTGGGTAGTTGTCTATTTAAGGTTAGGGTGGTCAAATGGTGGTAGTTGTGGTGGAATTTGGGTCATTGGTGGAGGCGGTGGTGGATTTCGGGTTGGTGGTGGTAGATTGGTCATGGCAATGGTGCAGGTGGTGGACCACGGCATGGTGTAGGATGGTTGGGTCACGGTGGTGGTGCTGGGTGCTTGGGTCACGACTGTGGTGCCCGGTGGATAGGTCACGGCGGTGGGGCATGGTGGGTGTAAATAGTGGTTTGGGAAGAGAGAGGAAAAAACAAACTGAAGAGAGAGAGAAATTTATGGGGTAAAAAATGGTTTGGGAAGACAGAGGAGGGAAAAAATAAAATAAGAGAGAAATTATATTTTGAAAGTAAATAACCTTCAAACTCAAGGGTAATGAAGTCATTTTCTTAAAACCGTTAAGTATTTTTGTATTCCGTTTGGCCAACGGACATAAGTGTAATTTGTCCAAACTATTGTCATTGCCTGTAATTACCCCCAAACCTCAGGGATATAAGTGTAATTAGCCCTTATAGTGTCCATATTTTTCCCTAATTTTATTAAAGCATTTTCTGTAGTGAACTTCTTTACATTGTCTTTTATGGAATTTTACTTGGTTGTCTGAGGGTTAGCAATATTCTATGGAATAATTCATTTGTTGTGTGTGAGCTTCAAGTTAATTTTTCTCACAAAACAGTGCTTTGAGTACCTCTTGACTCTTTCAAAAGTTTCTACGATCTCAAGAACCGTTTCTGTTGATGTGCTATTTTGTCTATTTGTCCTGTATATTTTTGTTAGATGTGACCTCTTACATTAGAAACATTGTGATACATGACATTGGAAATTGTTATTAAGGGACTTTTTTAATTGATTGTTCTGAATTGTTGCAAGGATTTGTTGTTTTGCATTTCTTAAGTGTTACAGATAAGAAGTATGTATATGCTCTTGAGCTTTTGATGGAATCATATGAACCTAATTCAGTTCGTCCTGGGGGCAGAAACATTATGTACAAGAGATTGTAATGTAATGTAGTTTTGTTTTGTATCGTTCTTTCTTTTCGGGATACTCATTAGTCGAGGGTTCGATAAAGGTGGTAAATCATGTGTGCTACCTCATACTCTTTAGTTGACTTAGATCGAATATGAATTGCTTTGTTGTAGTGTATGAACATTTTAATTTGGACAGAGAAGAAGTTGTAAAAGAGATAGCTTAATTGGAATTCATGGTTACAATGGGAGAAATGTGACCTGAAACTTAATGAACAGTCATTTTTGGTCCAGTTGAGAAAAACGCCCGATGAGACCTCATGTTTCGTATGTATTTCTTATTTCAGCTTGGAGATTAAAAAGGTTCTTGGTTTATATTTTTCAGTTTCAGTGAAACTTGTAATTTATTTTTGGAAATTCTAAGTGTATCGTAGTATATAATATATTTAGTGAACTTCTAACTTTGGTAATCGAGTATTGTTTTTTAGTTGGTGGTGTATATGACTTAAATCTATGTGTATTCCCTAAGCCATAAGATACCTTCCCCTAATTATCGGCGTGAGACCTATTCTTTCTTTTTCTCGAAAGATGCATCTATGGCCTTTTCAGCTTCGAAAGGCATTGTTGAAATTAGAGAGCAAACTCGACCAACAAAGGATGGCAGTACTTGAACCTCACGTTCACAAAAAACTTGGTAACATCACCCCCAAGCAAAGGGGAGGACCCAATCGGTCTGCATCTGCATTTAGTGCTGCCTACACCTTTCAAGAGACAGTTAGAAGGATAATAAACCTATTTACATACTCCATTTTTCTGGCCAACACTCCCAAAACCCACAAACTCCTTTCTCCGGCCAACACACCCAAAACCCACATATTCCCGTCTCTAGCGTCCACACCCAAGACCCACAAACTTCCTTCCCTGGCCACCAACCCCAAATCCCATCAAGCAATAACCCAATCATGCACAATCCCCTACCCAGCAGCTTCCCCTTACTACCCAACCAACCGTAGCAACCCAAATTAAAACCCTTACCCACATACACAACCAATCCCATAAGATGCCTTTAGGCGGGAAGCCAGTGCAGACCACGATCAATCGTGGAGATCGAACAACGCCCTATGATAGCAGCTACCATAGTCGCAAAGATGAAATCAAAATAAAACACGAGATGAAAAGAACCACACAATATTAAAAACCTATTCTACCACGCTACCACACACTGGAGTAAGCCGGCAGAGGCACAAAGACGATATGGCGATTTTTTTTCGCTTTTTTTTTAGAGAGAGTTTTGAGCAAAGGCTATTGTCGTCAATCATGTTAAGTCCCATCTTGAGGAGAACGTTTCCAATGCTATTTAAACTAGTAAAAGAAGTCCCAGTGGTTACTTTTTATGATGTCATCAAGCTAAAGAGAATTAGCTGGTCCGAGTTGCTGATATGCATGCTTGCACGTGTTATGGACAGGTGTGTGTATGTGC
The DNA here is from genome assembly GCA_033070095.1 of Escallonia herrerae. Taxonomy (NCBI): domain Eukaryota; kingdom Viridiplantae; phylum Streptophyta; class Magnoliopsida; order Escalloniales; family Escalloniaceae; genus Escallonia; species Escallonia herrerae. The sequence goes on along the minus strand of JAVXUP010003289.1, from coordinate 68,464 downwards.
GTGTATTAAGGGTTTGCTTTTACATTTTTCTGTCAGCAATTTGTGATTTATTTTGTTTGGTAAACCTAGCTATGGATGATGTTCGTTTCACTATGCATGCCCCACTTCACTTCGACTAACAATTTATCGATGGTGGATTGCTAGTTCTATCGAGTTGGGGACTGTTAGGTGGAGCTTCACCGACTGACAAAGGTGCTAGGAGAATGAAAGGTAACTGTCTGGGACAAAAAAAATGTGGCAAGCTGTAACGTATGTAGATGTGCAATTTTTTTCTTTTTTTTTATAAGCAATTTGCATTAAATAAAACTAACTATTACAGCCTAGGGTAATGTCCGAACGAGTATCCGTGAAAATAACTAGGACTAATTACACCTATGTCCCTGAGGTTATGGTGTAATTACAATCAATGACACTAAGTTTCAAAAGGTATCTACCGTGCCCTTCTGTCCTTTATCCATTAAAAAATCATACATTTTGATGATGTCATCCATTACGTATTTTTAAAATACCAATACTACCTTTAATACAACAACTCTATTTTTTATATCTTAAAAAAACCCTAAGCTCAAACATATCTCAATAGTGTAGCAGGTAAGAGAAGGAAAGCAAAATTTCTCCAGCTTTCTCGCTTCCAAGTTCCATCCATACATATCTCCACTTGTAGCTACATTGTGCTCAATTCTCCTGTGTGTGTGTGTGTGCACGGAGGAAGCTAAAGAGAGAAAATGGTGAGAGCAACATCGGTGCAGAAGCCACACGCATCCACAGCCGATCTACTGCCAGCGGCATGGGGCGATGGAGCTGCCGGGTGCATATCGAGACAACAGAACCATGGAATTGTACGCCGTGTGAAACGCCCATCCTCTCTCCCTCCAAGCCAATGCCACCCCAAGCCACCGCGTGTAATCTCTTGCCAGCGTCGAAACCTATCGTCAACGACGTCGCTCTTCTCCCTCCATCTTTTCTCTCCTCCCAACAGCAACCAACTACCTCACCACACCGCCGGCAGCTCCATCTCCCTATGCCGGCAGCTCCATCACCCAATCAAATTTCTTGGGTTGGGAACAATCAGTTGAAACTTAATATACTGATTTTGAGGATTGGATTTCTCTATGAATGGAAAAAGGGTGCTTTGGATTGGGAGTAACCACTAGTGCTTTGGATTGAAACCCTAATTGGAGACCAAATTAAGTTTCAAAACCTTAATTTTTAAATTAGGGTTGGATTTTAAAATCCTAATTTTTAAATCAGGGTTTGAAATCCTCAAAATTTCAGGGTTTCAAAACCCTACTTGAAAATTTAGGGTTTGATATCCTAATTTGAAGAGAGAAATTAGGGAAGAAATAACTAAATGGCATTTAATATCCTAATTTGAAGAGAGAAATTAAGGAAGAAATAACTAAATCGCATTTGAAAAATTAAGTTCCTAAATCATGGGTAATTTGGTCTTTTCGTTTCAAACCATTATGTATTTGTATTTTTCGTCTAGTCAACGGACATAAGTGTAATTTGTCCAAACTATTGTCCTTACCTGTAATTACACCATAATCTTAGGGACATAAGTGTAATTAGCCCAGACAACTAAGACAACGCATGCGAACTGATGGTCTTGAAAGTGGCCAACATGACCTTGGAAAAAATATTGTTACATATTTTATTAAACCTTGTCATAATTTTATTCGTAACGTGTTTGACTGTTGTTATTTATTGTGTGTAACCCTAGTCTTCTTCTACTATAGAAGGAGACCACTACTACCATGGAGAACACATATCAAAGACATATTCTTGATACTTTTATATGCTCTCCACAATCTCTATATTTTGGTTTTGGGGCAACTTGATCAGGCTAGTTTGATAGTCATTTTGTGCACGCACACATAGAGAAGGCAGCGCTGCGAGTCTTGAGTTTTAACTTGGAGAGTTTATCGTTCGTCAGAACCTGTACATAGGGAGGCAATAAAGCCTTTAGGATAGTGATTTTGTCACGACTCTCGCAGGCCAGCGTGAATTTACTTTTAATTCTCTATATCTTGAAATTGCATGCTAGTTAAAATACTTAGCAATTTATATATATATATATATATATATATATATATATATATATATATATATATCTGTATGCTTATAATATGCTTATTTTGCATGCCTAATATATTTATTTCACCATACGTGTTGATAATTTTTCATGGTTAAGCAAATAAATGCTTTAGTCATATTTTTATGATTAATTGTTAGGGCAAATTCAAAATTGTACACTCAACTTCACGTTTTTTACAGCTTTAATACCCAAGTTTGGAAGTGCGTCAAAGAAGTATTTAACTTTGAAATTTTGTATCAAATCAGTTCCTTGATTCGCGGATGACAGATATGTTAGAAAGTCAGAATGATAAGACTGTCATTATGAAAAAAATGACATAAAGTCTGTTTACGTGGCCACGTGGGACGTCCTTTTTTTACTCTCTATCTCTTATCAAACAAAAAAACTCTCTCACACATACACTCTCTCCAAAAAATCTCTATCTCTTTCTCTAAAGAAAACACTGCCGGGAGGTTACATGTTCAAGTTTGATATCTTGGAGAAGTAGCAACGATCCATCTACAGGAGATTACACGTTCAAGCTTAATACTCGAGGCTTCCCAAAAATATTTTTGATGAAGAAGGATATGAGGTTGTGCAGAAGTGGACCATAGAATGGGCTCAAATTCAGTGGGGTTCCTGAAATGAAGCCGCTATACTTCATAAACTTCTTCTTTGCGATGAACCTTGATGAGATTTACTACTCATTTGAGTTGACGAACTCCTCATTGTACTCAAGGTTGGTGATAGAACATATCGGTTTACTTAAAAGGTTCACATGGATCAAACAAGCTATGTGTGGAATTCTTTTTGGTATGCACCTAAGGATCAGTGTGACGATTATAAGGAGCGTGGTGTCTATGTGATCTGTGACAATAACTTGTCGCCTGTGTGCAAGTACGCTAAAGGGTTTGAGCCAAATAACCAGTAGGTGTGGAGTTTGAGAGATGGGTTAAGTTAGTGTGTTAGCATAAATAAGTTGAGTTGCGGGGGTGATGGGTTCTTGGCCTTGAAGAAAAAAGTTGCCTGAGAGTTCGCAGGCATTTTGGATAAGAGTGTTAGGATTGAGGAGTGTGGGAAAATATGCAGGCAAAATTGTTCTTGTATGGCTTATTGTAGTTTGGATATCATTAGGGGTGGTTCTGGGTGTATGATTTGGGTGTGGGTTCTTCGCAAAATTGTTCTTGTATGACTTATTCTAGTTTGGATATCACCGGGGGTTGTTCTTGTATGGCTCATCTGGGTTTTCAGTTTTTGAGTTCAATTTGAAAGCATTGGGAAGAAGAAGATAGAGAGAGAGAGAGAGAGAGAGTACATTGATTTAAGGGACAATTGTGTAAAATACCCTTGTGGTTTGGAGTCATTGCAAAAACACCCCTCTGGTTACAAAAATTGCAAAAAGGCACCCAAGGTTGCAAAAGTCTTGCAACCGTAAAAAAAACGTTAAAACTAACGACATGTGATATTCACGCTCCTGAAAAGCCCGTTTGGTAGAGATTAACTTAGCAAATGACCAAAATGCCTTTTCTATCTTCCTCTTCCCAAATCCTAAGCCCTAAATCCCACCGCCGCTTCAGTACAATCGCCACCGACGTCGCCATCTACTCTGCCAAATCGCCGCAGCCCCCTCAAGCCCAAAACCTAGCCACCATTTTCAAGCCCCATCCAGTTTGCCTGGTTTCTGCCACCATTTTCAAGATCTTGGGTGTTGAGACCTTTCTGCCACAGCCCGTTTCTACCACCATTTTCAAGCCCCGTCCACCTCCGAAACCGCGAGCCCCAACCACCCACAGCCAGCCCTGTTCGCCTAGCAGCTGCCATCCTCGTCATCGTGCTCCACCGATGTAACCCCCCACCCCGTCTGCCACTTGACCCACCCACAACCGGCACCACCCTATTTCTCATCCAACCTCGCCGTCGCCAACTTGTGCACACAATCACATTACCGCCAAACTTAATCACACAGGCGAGAACCTTACCTTTCCGGCGAAAAAGTAAGAACAGTGGGCAGTGAAGGAACACAATTTTCATGTATATGGGTTCTACCAAACTTAATCGAACCCTAATCAAACCGATTCGAACTCTAATCGCACAAATTCAAATCTAAGGTTTGATCTGAATTTGTGCAATTCGAGTAATTAATCAAATCAATATCTTGCGCCGCCGTGAACCCCATCGATCCATGCTTGCGCCGTCGCGAACCCGCCGTCGATCCCAGGCAGCTGGCCTTCGTGCATGTCCAGATCCAAGGATTTAGTGGAGAAGGAGAGAATCAAAGGAAAAGAGAAAGGGAAAGGACGTGCCCTTTTTATATAGAAGGGCAATTTTGATATTTTTACTATTCTGTTACGAAAATTTTACGGTGCAACACCTTTGTAATCACAGGTGTTTTATGCAATTTTTGTAATTTTTTTGCAACTGCCCCAAACCACAAGGGTATTTTACCCAATTTTCCCTTGATTTAATAATTAATTTGCATTGGAAACATAAAAAGGACAGCCCTCGTGAGAGAAGAGAGTACATTGATTTAATAATTAATTTGTATCGGAAACATAAAAAAAAGAAGGCCCTCGTGGCCGTGAACAGACCTTGTCTTTTTTTTTCCCTTCATAATGACAGTTTTACAATTCTAATGGCATTCGTCATCGTTCAGTCAAAGTACTGATTTGATAAGTTTTTTCAAAGTTACGTATTTCTTTAACACACCTTCAAACTTGGTACTAAAACTGTACAAAATATAAAGTTGATTGAGAGTACAGTTTTGAGATTTGTCCAAATTGTTATGTGAAGTTAATGCGGCAAATCCAATCTATAATTCCAACCACATCCTCCATATTAGATACTGTTGGACGTCAAGGTATATGGCCTCGACAGTATAAGGTCCCTATATATCTAATTTTCTATACCCAACAATATATTTTAATCCTTACCAATTTGGAAGCTTCAACCCTGATTCCTTCTTAGCCCTTTATAGAAAGAGATCAAGTAATGTGGCGCATTCTCTTGCTTTCTCACAAAGAAACCAAAAAATCTACAAACATGTGCCTGACAGGCCTTTGATTTCTGTCCTAGTAAGTAGTTAAAGAAAATGTCCCAATGGGCATTAATTTTCACTTCAAAAAATTCCTTGTGTGAGCATATTTAAGTCATTAAAGAAATTCCTTGTGTGAGCATTAAAGAAAATGACACATTCAATCACATAATCTTTAAGTCATGAGCCTCGTGAGTCAGCAAGTTCCTCTACCACGCTTCTGCCCTTCGATGAAAAGCTTTTGAATGGGTGTAGACGAGTAACAACAACGGTTGGTGTACACGTGTTTCGAACATTAATGAGTTGACATTATTGGCTCGTTGTGTAATTTTTTTTAGAAGTCTGGTCAATGTTTTAAAACCAATGTCGATAAAGTTAGGTCCTTCTAGATGTGTATAGATTATATCACCGGAGGAACAAACCGGGAGGGACGGTTGTGATTGCACAATAGTTTAGCGTTACAATTAAACTATAAAAGAGGTGGGGACCGTCAACGAGGCAGGTTAGACTAAGTACAAAACCCGCTGCGGGTTAAAATTTTAAATACGATACTTGTTACATAATCCAATCCAAGTCAAAATAATCTGTTCCTTTTGGATCAGAACGGGTAAGTTGAAGTTTAACCCATGTTTATCTGACCATTACCTTTTCCAATTAGGACTAGTAGGAATAGAGCGAGGGTGTACGTACTGTCGGTCTATATATACACAAGTTTGTTTGATTATTCAGTCACGTACCTGGCGTATTCTTTCTTCAAATTAGCCGGCACCAAGCTGTTTCAAAGAGTAAGTCCTCTCTTTTTCTAATACCATTAAGTTTGTTGTTTCATTATGCATACGCTAATTTGATTGCCAATCATGAGATTATGGTACAGAATTGCATATAGATTTTATTCGGTATAGAAATTAGAATTGCATGTGTAGGAGGGTTTGGGTTTTAGGGTTTAGAGTAGTCTACTTAAAGCATGTTTCCACTTGAGCTGAATTATGTTTTGCAGGAAGATGACAAGCAGCGAGTCGAGTGTGACGCCTCCTCTTCTACCTTGTCCTTGGCTTGTGTACTCGCAGGGGAGGAAACGCCAGAACTTCTACAGCATACCACAACGCACGTACTATATTGGGAAGATACAATTCATGTCAGGAAAGCGGATTTGTGCTAGCTTCTTTGGATGGATGGTTATGTTGGACAGAAAGTCAAAGTCATGCTTCTTATTGAATCCTACATCCATGGAGAAGATCAACCTGCCACCTTGGAAGCTCCCTGTTGTGCAAACATGTGTCATCACCTCGTCACCAACTGATCCAAACTGCATCGTCGCATTCTTGGACAATGAAGAACCTTACATTACGTTTTGTCGGCCGGGTGAGGACAGATGGGTCGAGCAGGACTATGGAACATCGTTGTATGAGAATGACACACTCCATGCCGTCACAGTGTGCAAAGGAAGTATCTACGGCCTAGCGAGTAGAGAACTTGTGAGATTAGAGGTTCGGGATGGTATATTTGTGATGAACAAACTAGTAGCAGACATCCCTCCTAGGATATATCTGACTGAAGTGATTCGAGAATATAATTATTTGGTTGAATCTTGTGGAGAAGTGTTCTGTGTCAGCATGTTATTCGAGGTATTCGACATTGCAGCTTGGAAAGTTGAAGATATACAAGTTTATCGGATGGACTTTTCGAAAGGAGAATGGGTGAGGGTCGACAGTTTGGGGGAAGATCGTGCGTTCTTCGTGAATGGATTTGGTAACACAGCGTCGTGCTCTGCATCAGAATCTGGGGTAGAGGGAAACTCCATTTACTTCATTGACAGGGATTATAGAAGCTTGGGTGTGTTTAACGTTGAAGAAAGCAGCGTCCACGTTTCCCTACCTACTTGTCCAAATGTGGTTCATAATTTGCCAACTTTCTGGGTTATGCCTAAAGCATGACTGTTGTGCATATACATAGAAGCATCTCTAAATTTTTAGTTTGAGATTTATGGCATGGCAGCGAACTGTATTAGGGGACTGCAAGAAGATTATAAAAGTATACAACTAATTTCCCCCCGCCCCGAAATTGAATTCTGTGGAACTATCAACAACTCGCCCATGCAAGAGTCTTTGGTTTGCAAAGTTAATTAAGTGCCTATAGTCTTCCCATCCTTCTCCATGGCCAGTAGCAGTGCTACCACCTGCCTGCTCAGCACTTGATGCATACAGGGATACTTAACTCCGTCCCTGCTCATCAAAAGTTTGGGAGAAGCTTGCACTATATTAAAGAGAGTATAAAAGGATTGAAGAATGCCTGGATAGTTTCATCAAGTGATGGCCTCCGCTATTAATTAATACTATCTAGTATTCTCCTTACTATCTTGATAATTACTTGTGCTAGAATGTTGGAATATTTTAATAAAATAAAATGTACATCATAGCATTATAATTATATTGCAAAAAAAGAGGTCTATAGTGACGAAAAAGCCAACGGTATACAAGGGCCTGTAGGCATAAGTGTTGTTAGTCGATAGATGAAATTTATCGACTAAAAATCATGACCATTATTTAGTCGATAGATGAAATTTATTCAAGCTTTTAAGTCCATCCTCTAAAACCTACCCTTCTAACTACCACCTTAATAATCATCCCCTTGTTTTTCCTCTCCCCCCCCCCCCCCCACCTCCCCGCCCCCTCATCTAGACTGTTGGACATCACCATCTAACACCATTTCTGAAGCAGTGAAAGAATGGTGCCATGGTTAAATGAAAGAGAAGGTGGCAGCAGGTGGGCACGTGCCCTCGCTGCCTCCGCTACTGGGTTCGGCGAACTTTAAAATTGACCTGAGAGATACATATAGGGTCGTGATCCATTGATAACGCTAGCAAGTTGCTAACGCTGTTTGACCATCCACTACATAATGTAGCGGACGATAATTTACCCTCCGCTACATTATATTGCGGACAGTGAAAAAAAATTACTGTTGTGGCGCGCAATCTGGCCGTCCATTCTCGCCCGTGGACGGCCAGATCGTACTAGCAACTTGGGTAAAGTTGCTAGCGCTAGCAACTTAACCCAAGATGATATATATATATATATATATATATATATATATATATATATATATATATATAACAAGTCCCAACTGACTATAAAAGAGCTGCCTCATAATTATGGGATCACTGAGGTGATGGAAGTGATGATAAATCAAAGAAAGGCAAATGTTGCCTTCATAATGAAAAACAGGTTGGTGATAAAATTATTTTCCTTTGTAAAAGAAATATTACTGTCTGTTAATCGACCTTTGCTAAGAAATTTTTTATAGAACCCTAGCTAGAGGCAAAGTCTGATATATATCAAGGGGGATGAGACTCAAGTTTGAAATTGTATAAATCGCCTATGAATATGCATCCTCCTAGTGGCTGGAGATCTTAAAAACTAGGTAAGGGGACCAATGAGTTATAGAGTGACTTGTTTTTATACATATACTACTTTTGTTTTATAAAATAATATCCCTCTTTGTGGTGTAAGTACATGTTTCTCGTAACTATATCAAAGGTTGATATTTTACCACTTGATGACTTCTATAACTATTATGGTGGGATGTCTTGGTTACGGGAACATACTTGATAGACTTACGTATATGAGATCCGAAGTTGATTCTTTAGAGCACTTAAGAGAGTTAGGATAAAGCACAAGGCAGAAATGTGTTGGCTTGAGAAGTTTGGTGTAGAACACCTTGAGGCTTGAGGCGGAATCACTTTGAATCTATATGGGAATTGCCGAAATACTAAGTGAAAGTTTCGAGGCAATGTCTCTTTCACACTGCATAATATTCTATCTTTGTCCAAATATGCACTACCGTTGTTATTTTTTATTGCAATAATTGAAGGATTGTTGCAGTATTTTAATAAAAATAATATTTCTTATAAATAACCTTTGGGAGAGTTACATTATCTATGTTGGACCAATTAGCCACATTCTTGTGCATCAATGGCAATAAACCCTTTCATATTACTTATTTTTCATATAAATAATTTTCATAATTAGTTTTTAACACTTCACCTTTGGCATTTATAAGTAAATATTTATTACGTGTTGGCCAGTTGGATAACTTTGAGAAATTGTCTCAATATGTATTAGGCAGAGTAGGCTACAGAAAGTTTGTGGAGCAATCTTTCATTCACATTGTTGAAGTTGTATCAATTAGACGTTAGAATTAGAAACTTATTTTTGGACAAGAAGGGTATTATGCGACGTTTCGCCCCTAAATATCAAAGAAGTTGACCTACTTCCATAATAACGCATCAACAGAGGTAGTAAGCCCAGGAAGTTGATAGCCTGTGTTCCTTTTTAAGTTGCATAGATGAGAAATCCATGACGAATATCTCCTATTACATGGGTTGCTAAACAGAATGAAGAAAGTCTTGTCAATAGATAACATTAAACTATGATGATGAGGCATGACAAAACATTGTCATGTATTTTGTTGTCTGTGATTCCTTTTCACATTGCTCACAATATTTCGACGAAGAGAGGATTAGATGGTCCATTGTCTATGTAGGAATCACAATATTTCAAAAGCAACCCTCCTATTCTTTCATACATGTACAGTTTCATTCCTTATTGTTTCATACATGTTTTCCAATATTAACCAATCCAAGAAATTTTCCACTTCTTGGGAAAAAATCATCTTGGCAACATCACTCACAATTATGATACATTTCTCACCAACCTAATGCTCCATATAAATAGGAATCTCAATGTTACAAAATTTTCATAAGACCGACTAAAGCTAAGTAGAGAGACTTGTGGTAAAGTAGTCATGCCAGCAAATCAACTGAGAGGAGAGGAAATAAAGCATCTAAAGTCTAGTTACTGAAGAAGCATACCAGAAGGACTCCCAAATTATGTTCTGGGGAAACCTGCCAATCCCAAAAATTAAGATTACGGTCAAATCCATCACATGGAACGAGCAACAAATTAAGAAAGAGAAACCTAGAAATATGCACAACTACAGGCATCACGCAAAAGGGAAAACTCTTTCAAAAACAGTGTGAGAATATGGATAAAATGGAATCCCTGTTCATTTCATTCTTTTGGTTTCCATCAGAGATGGCATCGCAACCAAACGCAGTTCTTTTTTCGGTTTCAATTACCTTTTGAAAAGAAACAGAAACGCTAAAAAGGAAACGTTTCTGATCGCCACCTTAGTTTCCAGCAAGGACGGATCTATTTTGTCATTTCATCACTCTTCAATACCTTTCCCTCATCATCTTTCAGGATCTCCTTCCTTCGGCCATATTAATTTTCCACTTCAACCTATATGGGTCGAGCCAAAAGGATAAAACTACTGGTAGAATTCTTTAAATATTGCGTAGTAATTGTTGATGTTGCATTATGGCAGCACCAGAACAAACTTCTTGAGCCATTATGGAGATATGTTGGACTTGCCAGGTGTGGTTAGTATTCACGAAAAAATACGAAAGTAAAAGGAAAATCATGAATTCTACCAGTTCCCGTAGCACGTGTGCATGCAGCCGTGTTCGTGTCCATGTCCAAATTCACCACCGAATACTTTACTAATACCAACATGTCAATACTGTGTCAACTCTTAGGCAGATAGTGTTTTCACCACGCAGAACAAAAATGATAATCACTTTGACCAACTCTTTGACGTCAAAGAATATTGGGTCGATTGAATAATAGAATAGCAGGGGTAGATTGACAGGTAGGTATGATGAATAGTAGGGTAGCGCCATGTACTCATTTTCTTTCTTAATCTTTGTTTAAGATAGATGAGAGCACATATACAGGATACAATCTAAGATGAGCTAACATAAAGCAACGATACATTAATTTTGCATATTTATTCATATCCCCCGTCCATCACCCCTCCTCCCTCTCCTAGAACCCCCTTCTAAACAGCCCCAAGAGAATGATCTAATAATAAGGTTTCTAGGGGGTACAATGCAAGCACATGGGATTTATCACAGTTTACCAACTTTTCTTAGAACAACATCAAACTGAAACCAATACGAACTTGCACAATCAGATCGCATACAGCTTTTTAAAAGAAGAGATTGATTCAGTTACCCGCAACATTGCTATAAGCATGGCGAGAAGCGCATATGACCCAATCCCACCAGAATACACCTGAATAATTAGACGGATCATTACTGCCAAGGTTGGATATATAGGGTGAGGAATATCAACACATAGAAGTATCCCATACCTCATTTAACTCCCATTGCTGTAGAAAAACCTTCAAGATTAAGCACAATGGTCTTAATTGGGGCCACTTTGATATAGCATCCTAGCAAAAACACCAAAGTATATCCATAAATTGAACAAAAAAGGCAAACAAGATTCATGAATGGATACTACTAAGTTATAAGGAATTTTTGTTTCAAGTTTTTATGAGATAATATAATATCAGGAAAAAACCTGTATAAACTCCGCAGCTTTTGGTCCATTATCCACATCAAAGCTGCAATCAAACAGATACACATCAGACTACAGCATTTTGCCAAATACTAATTGAAAGGGAATGTCACACCTTATTTGTGGCTAAAAGTATAGTGAATTGTCTCTAATACCATTTTTACTGACAAATGAGGATGTGGACAATAATAACATGGTGCGGAGATAGACACTGCTAAAAATTAAAAAAATCTAGACCCAGAGACATTTAGCAAAATGCAAAACTAGGCAATGGCTTGACATTGCAGGTTTGCGCAGAGGCTGTGAGATACTCCCGAAAGAAAACCTTCCCACCCTTGGAGAGTTGGTTATCCATCCTATTTGATCCTTTTGAATTCCACAGTTGAGGTTGCTGTTGGATATATTCACTAAATGGAGTCAATGCCATACATTTCTTAAGCACCTATAGGTGCTATCGGATTTAGGATCAGCCTATATTCATTGACTGCCTACAATAAGTGGTTATATAGAGTTGCCTCAAACTCTAGAACTAGAAGGTGAGCTAAGATGATACACACTAGCTAACAGCCCACCAGGTGCTACATCATAGGCGCAGTCAATCAATATAGATTGATCTGAAATCTGATTCAAATTGTGCACCACAAATAGGAGCTAATAAAGAGACCCGCTTTTTGGGCTAACAGGGCAGAGCTAGGAGTCCGAAGCCCAATGCCAAGCAAAGCCCTAGACTACAATGGGATGTGTCTATTTATCTATCTCTTGACTCGAAATGGGAGCAGGCTTTTCCTTTTAGTGGACAAAGAATCGGATTCTTCGTCTATCTTGATTCATTGGAAATTGGACAGGTAAGGAAATTTCTTGTTGAGGAAGAACTAGGAAAATTGTGATGGATTTGACAACGGACTCCGAACTAGGAAAATTGTGATGGATTTGACAACAGACTCCTGGCTCTGCCCCATTAGCCCAAAATGAGGTTTTTTTACTTGGTGAATAACTCCAAATTCCAACTATTGATTAGTTGGTGAGAGTCGTGGTTTAATTTGGATTGAGTCTGCGCAAGCAATGGATCAGCTCCCATATGTGTGTGTGTGTGTGTGTAAATGATTCCTAGATGAGATTGGGGCCGTTTTATTCTGATTCTTTGATAGATTCTATTCTTCTAAACATAGATAGGGTAAAACCAGTTTTACATTTTTTCAGCTTCAATCTCGGTAATGGCTTCACAGTTGCTAGATACTTCTAAGGAGTGGTTCTCAACACCCTTGGTGAATTTTAAGAAAGTATAATCCCCTTTAAAATTTGAGGATTTGACGATGAAAACGTGTACAAGATCTAGCTTTGTGGGAATGACAGTGGACAAAACTGATCACACTTTGTTGAACTTTTGAAAGATCCCTTGTCTCTAGATAATCTTTAGTTATACCCAACAAAAAAGCTTATATGAGGTATTGACTTAATTATTATTTTATTTATCCGAGACAATCCCAGCTCAGATTGTTGTAGGTGCTGACACTTCCCCCCTCCAGCTCACACCCCCAGTCCTGCTTCATGTGACTATTCTGGCCATGGAATACCCTTTTGGTGCCAATATGGCAAATATTTAGACCACCAAACAACTGAAAATACCCTACCATACTTGGGAATGAACGTAGGCTGGGAGTTGGTTGGTTGGTTGGCTGGCTGGCCACCTTCTTCTTCACTTTCTCATGATACGGAACAAGTCCTAGTTTTTCTCCCTATGCAGGATTCAGATATTTGCATGTGTTCCTTAGCCAGCGCGGTGACCCACTTTGCCTACACTCTATGATCAGAGCACAATAGGGGGCACTTTAAGGGCTGGAGGGTTCAGCATTAAAGCTCGAATACTTCTTCTGAGATCTCTTCACTGGGCACCGGAGCCCTTGGGGCTCTTTGGATGCACTTCTTCACTTTATGGCTGATATAGCAAGCTGATCATTGTTATCTTAATGTCCATAAGGTTTTTTGTGTCTCAGAAGGATTGCCTGCTGCTTTTACTTTTGTATAGTCGCACTTCCCTATGCAATTTTTAAGGAAATGTCTATATCAACAATAAAGGGTAAAGGGAAAATTGGATAATACTTAACCTAACAGATAGGCAGACCTTATGTCAAATGCAACACCACTTCTCTTCTCCACAAATTTGGTAATTGGCACACAAGCCCTGGCAATCACCTAACAAAGAAACATACGCCAATAAACAGTGTCACCAATATTACATCAACAATATACAAACTCCAAATATCAAATCAAGCACCTGTAGCTTCTTTGCTACACCTCTTTGAGATAGGGCCCTGGAAAGAGCATGTAACCCAATTTGAGAAGTTCTGATATTTGATCCCAGGATCACAACCTACAATGCAAATACTAGTAAAAAGCTTGAACAGAATAAATCATCAAACTTATTTGAGACAATCAATTGGCTCCTTAAAAAAGGCACCAACACATATGCCTCCCGATATTGGTAGGTCTGGAGAGAAAGATGTAAGCAGACTTAACCCTTCTATTGTGGAGGGACTATTTTTCAAAACCCCTGACCTCCAGGTCATAATGGATCAACCTCGCCCTTGCGCCAAGGCTCACCCTTAACCAGTTGGCTCTTCAGTTTCAAAAGAAAAAGGAAGAGATCTTCCCGAAATGAAACACATTGGTATCCACTATAACTTTGTAATATAGGTCTACGGACATGTTGTAATATGGGCATAAGAAGATTCGTGTTTCAAAATAAGAAAATTTCTCTGAAGCAGACATCAACACTGACTATGGTTCCTCCTGTTGTATGTTGTTAGTTCAGCAACAAGCTAAGTTCATGTCTCTACGGCATGAAAATCGAGTTCTGCCATTGTAGATAACGGGATATAATTGGAGCAATGTAAAGGAGAGTAGGATTCAAGAGATGGTCGTGCTATTATTGAGCTGTTTCTGATACACTGGATGGTTGTACAATGTGAGTTTTAGAAGTCACAGACTAGCAGTGACAGAGATGTAGCACCTCGCACATGCATAATTAACAGGATGTACTTTGAAGTTACAGGGCACATGCATGATTACGCAATACCAATAACGAAGTCAATTTTTCTATGTTACATGGCCTTGCTAAAATTGTCTGGGTGTCCGGATGGGATGGGCATCCAAATGTGGGATTCGTCTAATTTTGAAAACACAAGACAGCGGCACACAGCAAAACAATCTTTTGTACTACTTATTTCTATATATTTGAAGGTAAAATGGTGCTTCATGTGGAGCATATCGTTTTAGTTGAGAACTTGCCTCAGCTCAAAGCTAAACGAACTTAAAGAAGCACTACAGGGTAGTGTTCACAATAGCATATCCTATAAGATGTGTCGGACACATATCCCACACCGATATCCAAGTGTCGAGTATTCTACATGGGTACTTACACGCATTCCGAAGATATCTTAGTACAACAAAACAGAACACAGAGTAAAACAAATTACTACAACAAATAAGATGTTTAAGAGCAAGATATTTAATAGCTTACGTCAATATCACTTGATGGAAGATACAGGCCTGTCTTGAACGACCCAAAGACTTCTACCTGCAAAAGCAACAGAAAGATCTAGCTTTACCACATCTGACTATTGACAAATTTCAGTCTTACACCGACATACAATTCCATATAGAGCATGAACAGAAACAGCGAAAAAAGTACCTTGCAGTCAGGCCAAATGTATTTGATAACACCACAGATGCATTCTACAGCTGTGCTGCGCGAGGCTTGCTCCTCCGGAGTTGGAGAGAGAAAGTCGCAGAAATCCAGAATCTCTGTAATACTCGAAATTAGGTCAACAATCTAATAACATGCTAGAGACATGTTTTTGGGTCAGAGTTCAGTAAGAATATGTATGGAAAGGCAACTAATCTCCTACGCCAAAGTAATTTGCTTTAAACCCAAAATAATATGTTTTACGACTATGGTGGCCAAGGTACTTAAGACACGAGCTTGCCTTTGTTCAGTTTAGCAAGTTTACAAATAACGCCCATAATACTTCAGATTTTACCCAAATGTGAACCGACATAAATCATGTCAAGAGACGTACTCCAAAACCCCCAAAAATCCTCCTTCGACCTATAAAGGAATATATCAGTAACCAGATGACCAGAGCCTAACATGTCAAGAGACCTTTGCTCATCAACGAGGTCACTGCCTGAACCATGCAGCCCATGACATTACTCCATAACAATGACATTGAAAAGTTCTTTTAAAATAAGCACAAGGTGTTTAGAACAAAAACCATGCCCACCCAACTAGCTTCTCCAAAAGTCTTGGTTGCAGAGTCACATAGTCCAAGCAAAAACATCACATCTTTACACGTATGCTAGGACACTAAAAGCAGCTTCCACATTCACCATCCTCAAAATAAAAAAAAAGACAGAATTTATGCAATTGCTAAATCTCGATGCTTCATAATTCTTGTCCCCCTTTTGACATATTTGCAGATTCTTATGACAAAATTAGAATGCGTTGACTTTGCTAGTCTTTTTTCCCTCCTGTTGGACTTGCCAAACAATTTGATCCGTAATTCCTATTGGACATCACTTGGATTTTTTATGTTAGATGTTATCCTAGTAAATCCACAAGCCTTTGCACCAGAATTTAAATAACGCCCACGACTAGAATAAAGAACAACCAACGAACCGTACCAACTCTAAATAGTAACGAAGTGCAAAAGTTTTGTGG
This sequence comes from Escallonia herrerae, assembly GCA_033070095.1. NCBI lineage: Eukaryota > Viridiplantae > Streptophyta > Magnoliopsida > Escalloniales > Escalloniaceae > Escallonia > Escallonia herrerae. The sequence goes on along the minus strand of JAVXUP010003289.1, from coordinate 52,217 downwards.
TTTACTTAACAAAGACGAAGGATTGGAAACCTTTATGGAGCTGAAGGATTGGACTTCTGAACCGACAATTGGACCGGAACCAGCTCCCCTCTAGGGTCCGAACAAGTTCACGAATCGGCACGCGAGCCGCCACATCAGCCGGAGGTGGAGTCCAAGGCGATGCGTCGATGGGTTTAGCCCCTACGTCGGCAGCCACGTCGAGGGAGAAGTAGTCCGGCGCGGCAGTTTCAGGCGAGGGGCAATCCGGAGTGGAGAGAGCGATTTGGTTGCGGAGCACGAGGTAAGACTCATCGGAGGAGGGCGGCGGCGGTTGGTCGGTGGCGGTGGCTGAGGCTGTATAGGCGGCGAGGGGGCTTACGGTGTTTGTTTAAGAAGTTTTCGGTTGCCATTGAGGTGGAATGGACGCAACGGCAAAGGTGAGCTTTGTTAGGGTTGAAAAGGGCCAACAGAGGGTTTAAGACGGTGGGGAGCGGCAAGGCTGCCGCGAACGGTGGTGGTTGTCCTAGCGGGTTTAGAATAGGGTTCAGTTTAAAAGGTTTCGTGTTTCGACCGTAGCAAGCGTCGCTGGGATAGAAAAAAACGTCTTCCAAAGAGAACAAAAATATTTATTTTGTAGCAAGCTTTGTAAATGTAAATAATTCTGTTCATATGAATTCAAGGATTTATCTTAATAGTTGGTCGAACGTTCAAATCCATTAATAAGATTTTAAATATTTATTTAACAGTTAGCACATTCTTGATTCAGTCATCAATTAGTAAGGGATGTTAACAAGTGTGTATAGTAAAATTCAGTCATCAATTAGTAAGGGATATTGTACTTATTTACTCTATTTACTTTATTTTGGTAAAATACAGTCTCATTTAACCTAAAAAAAAAGCCTCGCATGTGAATCGAGTTTCACTGCGAATATGTATATATTGGTGCTCGACGGAAGCCTATTATTTGTTTTTTTTAATAATACTCGATAACTCAAAAGGCGCAATAGAAAGGCTCATAAATAAGTTATAGTCTATGCGTCGTATGGGCTGAGCGTCCGATGAGTTGGCCTAAATTAGCCATGAAAAGCCCAGCCTGATCCACAACAAAACAGTGCAGGCTCAAGCTGGCCAGACTAATCGCTAGGCCTTGGGGTAGATCTACATTAACCTCCGTGGAAGTTCGACCTGTCCAAAGTCTCGATAAAAGCTCTAAAAAATGGTGTATTTTTTCCACCTTTACATTTTTATGGAGATATATGTTCAAGATGGGAACAAATATTTTGAGAATTACATGCATAGTACTATTGCATTTCATTTTCTGATGATCTCATGTACAATTTTTCCATGGATACAACTTTTCCAAAAGGATAGTAAAAAGATAAGATTCATGAATTCACATGATTGTTATACAATCTGTTAGGATTGCAACTTGGGCGGGTTGCATGGGCCCAAGGGTTAGACCATGATCAGCTCACTCTCCAAAAGATGTGACCATGTCCAATTCAGCCCATTTACGGGTCAAATAATATATATACACACACACGCACACAAACACACTGCTTATGATGAGAACAATTATTTTGGTGTAATACCCTTTGAGTGTTACATTGAAACTCACTTCAGTACTGACAAGTGTCTATTTTAAGGATAAAAAGGTAAAATATAATTGTCCAACATCTTCAATTACCTCAGAGACTCTCTCACTTTCTACACTTACGTAAGTGCCTTGCATTTCTTTCTTCTCGTACTATTTTTCTCCCATCCTCCCTTCCTCCATCTCCATTGATGAGTAGCTCAAAAAAAATATATATCCAGACTCTAATGATAATTCTAAGGGTAATGATCTATGTGGCTTTTGCAAAATATTGTTCCAATGAAATGTAATTTTTTTAATATCACGCATCTCTTTTTTTCCCTTCTCCCTCTTTGTCTGAAGAAAATCCAATCTACGAGGATAGAGACAGACTAACAGAGCGCCCAAGAAAGCACCAGCCAATTCCTCTGCCACCGATCTCTTTCGTTCCGGTACCAAATTTGCGAGGTGACTTTTGGTGGCAATATTGGTAAAGTCAGTGGCCTTTGGAGGCCGATGGTCATGGTTGGCGATTAGTAAACGTGGTCAGTGGCGGTTAGGCGATTCACAGTGGACATAAGTCTGGTGGCAGGACTCAGGGGGTCGTGGGTGGCCAATAGATGGAGGTCGTCCATTGGTGGCCGTTGGTGGCCCTCGGTGGCCCTCGGTGTGCGGCTGGTAATAGTGGTTGTGCGGCGGTGTGCACGAGTGCCTCGTGGCGGGACTGTTACGACGCCAGCGGCAGTTAGTTGGTGGCCCTCAGTGTAATATTCCAAACTTCGGGAGCTGTTTAAACTAGTCATCCTTGACCCAAAAAATAAACGGGCGCTAATTTTGAGTAATACTAGGGTACTAGAAGCTTGTGGAAGCTTAAAAGAATTTTGGGGCAAAAGTGTAATTTTTGAAATTTTGGGGGTATTTTTGTAATTTGGGAAACTTGAGGAGCCAAAGTGTAAAATTTGAAAGTTTGCAAAGGTGTCACAATTTGGAAAGAATTCAGCCGAGTATTTGCCACCTCTTGATTAATTGAGTTGACTAAGTGTTGGGAAATAATAAACTATTGTGGGGATAAGAATCATGAAGTGAAAATACAAAAGAAAATTGGTTGGGGTGTAAAGTGAAAATAAAGGAAAGTCAAGAACAACCAAAGAACAAGAACAGAGAAGAGAACCAGCTTCGGCTAAGGAGGAAAAAGGGGAAAAAGAATGAGAAGAAAAAAAGAAAGGAAGAAAGAATGAAGAGAGGAAAGGGAGAAAGAAAGAATCTCAATTTTTTTGGGGTATGATATTGATCTTTAAATTTCGAAATTGTGGGAATTGAATTGAGAATTTCGATAGTATCTTGCATATACATGTGTATATGTGTGGGTCTCAGTTAACACATGGTAATTAGGGATGGAAATTGAAACGAAATCGTGATAAATTGTGTACGACATGAACTTAAAATAAAAGAGGAAGAGAAAGTGATATAGATCTCATGATTTCACAGTGATCCGTGTGTGTGGGTGTGTGTTTTCAGAGGTGTTCTTCGATGTGAGAAGTTGGTTCGAATTTTGAGGGTTTGATTGTGTATAATTGTACAAATTGAATGGATTTAGGACATTAAGATGTAAACTTCTATGCGATTTAGTGATTAAAAGTGAGAAAGAATGAGAGATTTAAGTGGGATTGAAGGAGGAATATGCCCAGGTGCATATGATGACTGAAGGAGGAAGAAGATGAGTGTGTGTGGCCAAGGTGTGTTAGTATGTGTGATGATTTCAACAGTAGACGTAATTGTCATTTATGCTAGAAATTACTTTAGGCAGTTTTTTCCTCAAATTTTTATAAATAATTAGGTTCAAAGTTAGACAAAGTCTGAAACAGTAACCCCCAATATTTTCACAAGACGTGCACTCTGGAAATTTTTGGGAATTTTCAAGATCCGCAAAGGGCTCTAAATTAGGGTACCGATTAGCAGAAATTCCAAATTTATTTAGCATAGTAAATGAAGCTATTTTAATCAGAAAATTTTACATAAACCCTATTTTACTGATATGTTTCATATTATAAAATTTCGGGTCATTCTGAGGCCGATAGATATTTTTCGCGAAATTGGCCTTTTAGCGCTCAGTCCGGACACCGGTTCGGGATTTTCGGCCAAAAAATTTCTAAAATACTTTTTAGTCCAGAAATGATATCAGGATGCTTAAAATAGCATTTTGAGATTTTTCCAGTGCCGGAAACCCCCAGGGGTGTTTTGGTAATTTACCACCACGAAGGGGTAGTTTGGTAATTTTACCTATAAGAGGTATTTTGAAGTAAATTTACATACAATAAGATTATTTTAGTGACTTTGCTTTTGGAAAAGTCATTTTGATGATTAAAGTGTAACGGGGTGTTTTGGTAATTTGCCACTCTTAAGGGGTATTTTGGTAATTTGACCTAAGAAATGTATTTTTTCATAAATTTACATATAGGAAGCTTATTTCAGTGATTCTACTTATGGGAAGACCATTTTGATAATTTAAGTCTAAGAGGGGCATTTTGGTAATTTTACACCCCAGGGGCATTTCGGTAATTTTACATACCCGGTGAGGGAAGGTTCATTTTGGGAGTATGTGTGAGTCCGTATTAAGTTATAATTTTGTACTATAGGATGTATTCTAATGATTCCATTATTCAGTTTATGTTAAAGCTAAAGACTTCCAGTTAGGATAATTTAGCTGAGGATCCAGGTAAGAGATTATATCTAAACCTTGGGTAAGGACTTTGGTCCGAATCCTTATTTTGATAACTCATACTCGTAAGTACTCATTGATTTACTTACGGCTAATGTCGAACTATGAATTGTGCTTTGATATCAGCATGTTATTGCCCAGAAAACCCCAATATTGAGCCTGAATCGATTATTTAGAAATCTTGTGATGCTCGCGTATATTGCGTGCTGAGCAAATTTGATAATTTCTGTATCCGTTCTTCTGAATTGTTGTGCCTATATTCGGTAATCATCCGCAATCTTTTGTTGTTTATTTGTGATTTTCAAGGATGACTTATACAGTATGTTATGGTTATTAAAAAATCCGATATGATTCTGGTGATTTAAGCTTATATTAAAGCTCATTGATATTCTTAATTTTTCTGTGTTGACCTGGGAATCTGTTCTGTTCTGAGGCGGGCGTTATAAGGCTGATATGAATCCTGCATGGAATGCAGGCTAGTACCCAAGTGGACTAGTAAATATTTTGGTACATCATGCATGTGTACACTTCTGTGCTTTTTGCCGGAATGGCATTGCAATCGGCCAAGATCAACATTGATTTTTTATTTTCTCTGTTCTATATATTGTCGTGATTACTACGGTAATGACTGGAAAGTATTCTCTGAAATAATTTGTGCTTGGGTTGAAATCTCTTGAGAAATTCAGTGTATTTTGAAAGGAGCTGTCTCAGATGATCTGTGCACGTTTGAAATATCTCGATAAAACTCTGTTGTATTTTGAAGATGATATTTTATTAATCGTTCTGGAACCCATCATGGATATTATTGTCTATTTCGGTATCTGTTTCTGTGAATTTCGATCATTTTGAGAATCATTGAGTTTTTGACCATTTGAAGTATTCTGGAAATCTTTGTCAGTTGGATTCTTGGAATCGTTTTGTAATCCTGTTGGTAGTCCTTGTGCGACCTTACCGAGCTATCAAAAGCTCACCCTCGTTTTATATATTACTTATCCTGTTGATAAGTATATATATATATATATATATATATATATATATATATATATATATATATATTACTTATTAAGACAAAACTTAGTTTGGTGTAACGCATTTTTTTGTGTTACATAACTACCAATCTACAATAATGACAAATGATATTTTAAGAATTTTTTTAAAAAATTATACAAAATAAAAATCTTAATTGGTAAGTAACTGTCAATAAAAGTATATTTAATTTTCACAAGTTAAAGTTCATAAATAAAAAATTAGAAAAAAATCAAATTTAATACGATAAGCATATGTTGTTATCTTATTTTTGAACACGTGTGATCAACTTATTCACGTACGTGGCAACTCTAAAAAGAACAAATGTTCGTTTCACGTGGCAAGTTCTCATTTGCAAACACGTGTGTCCCGTTGGCAACGACTGTTCGATGTATTCAAGCTAAATCTGTACTTTGCTCACGCACCTCTTTTTATCTCCACGCCTCGCAGATTTAGACCCGCCGCCCGCCGCCACCGCTTTCTGTCCCTCTGTTTTACTGTTAAAAATTCGTTTTCTATTGAATTTCACGGCTTCTGCTGTTAATAAGCGAGCCTAATTTTGTTACCAAATTCAAAGATCCGATTGTTTTGAATATTGTTTCATGTTCGGCCGTTGGATGGTTGAATTCTGGATTGAATAATCTGTAATTCATTGCCAATTTATCAAAAAGAATAGCTTCTGTTTTATTTAGTCAGAGTCTCGTTTTGTGGGCAAATTCAAGATCTAATCTTTACCGAAATTGCTTTTGTTTGATGTTAAAATTTCGCTGTGTGGTCGTTGGTTGTAGCAGTTATTGAATAATAATTGGCAATTCATTGCCAATCGGGCGAAAAGACCCAAAATTTTCTGTGTTATAGTTTGATCTTAATTGGATTATTTTTTGGGTCAAAATTGGACCTTTGGATAGCGGTCGTTTGTGTTTACCGGAAAAAAGACTCGAAATTCACGGTATGTTGTTTGATTGAGCTGATTTCATTTTTTTTTTTGGGGATTTGATATCCTACCCAGTTCTTGAAATTTTGCCTTCGCAGATCTGCGGAAATTAAACGTGTTACGATAACCAAAAAGTTCGACCTTTCTAACCGATCTGCTCTGAATTGAAACCTCTTATACATAATTACTAGGCAGAGAGTATAAATTCAAGTTTGATGTTAAAAGATTCCCCTTTTTCTTCAATGTAATTGTGTACTCTCGGCATGATCATTTTCTGCGCAAATTGAAAGATCTTATCTTACTAGAATTTCTTTGTTTGATTGTACAATTCCAGCCATGATGGTCGGAGTAATTGCCAATTTATCGAAAAAGAATCAGTTCTCTCTGTATTATTGATTTAATCTTAAATTTTTGGTGATGACTTGTTGGTTGAATGGATATTCTACTTGCCTGCTAGTCCCTCGATTTCTGCTCACATGAGTAGTTGTTATTTCTCTAGCTCGTGCATGTATGCTGGTTCGCGTTACTTATCGGGAGAAGATGTATGTCGCGCTCTGCCGATTGGCAGAATGGTTGAAGCTTGATCATACGGTCTAATAATAGTGGTATCCTCTTCGAAATATAAATACATGGTCAGATGCAAGACAGTCTCATCCCGGAATCTGATTACTTCTTGTTGTGGACTGAGTATTGCATAGCTCTTCATCGAATTAAATGCCTCATTACGCGCTTTTTCTGGGGGTGGGGGCTGGAGGATGGTAGGATACTAATTTATGGTTTGAGGTGGAAGAAGTTATTTTACCTCTTTTGGGATCTCAGAGATGGTCATACATTACATGCCTTGTGTGATATCGTCAATAAAACTTATTAAGTTATTGTATTTTGGCATGTCATTTCTTATTTTTGTTTTGTTCCTCTTCAGTTACTGCCTTGCGTGATATCGTCACATTACTCCAACCCGTACAAACAATTGTGGCACACACAAATTGATTGAATTGAGATTTTTGAACCGGTTTTCGTGGAAGCACATCATAAAGGGTGAACAGTGAGAACGTGTCATTCTCTCTCTTTACTTTTTTTTAGCAGATTGATAGTATGTTTTATGAGTGATCTCAACTATAGAAATTGGAATCATGTTATATAGTTGTTTGGTTGTTTTTGAACGCCTTGGCACTGGTGATTATGTTGATTCATGATATTTTATTGGTGCTTCTGCTAAGTTTGGTTAGTGCTTATGTCTCTCTCTTGAATTTCATTTTGTAATCTGGCAACTGATTTTATTATGCGATGTTAGCGATACGAGTTTCGGCAGCGGCTCGCTTTCTTTATTTGTATGTATGACTTGCACCAGTTTTCTATGTATCTTCTGGTTCTACAGTTTTGATTGCTGTTGCTTCCCGGGGTTTAGACATCTTTTTGGTGACACGAGGCATGATCGTTTCTTTAGAAATTCTTCTGTTTATCGTATGCTGTCACACAGAATGACCGTCTGTTTTGGCATTTTTAAATTCCTGCTCTTTTTCGCCTGGATCAGGGAAGTTTGGGTGCTGTTACTTTCAGTAGTGTTGTTGGTGAGTCGAGTTTTGATGGACAAGTACAATCATTGTCATCATCAGTTTCTTCTCTACCTGAGAGACTTGAGCGACCAGAATGTCGGTATCTCCTGAACACTGGAGGCTGCAAATATGGATCAGATTGCAAGTATCGTCACCCAAGAGAAAAGGTGGCTCAATTGGCTTGTAGATCCTTAGGCCCACCTGGGCTTCCCTTGAGACCTGTAAGTTATATCATCCATGAATTAAGCTTTTTTCGTGCCCTCATCTTTATGGTCCGTGGCTTTGGATATTTGCAGAGACAAATAACTGTAACTACAATAAGATGAGCCCACTCATCGCAAATAACAAAACAAAGCGCATTGAATTCTACTTGTCTTCTTCGGGTACTGCATGAAGGTTGTGGGAATGAATTGGTGGGAGCTGCCGGGGGTTAGATGTAGGTCTTTTGGTGTTGAATGAGTGGTGCTGCCAGGCGAACAGTATCGGATTTGTTTGTAGTGGTGGTGCGGCCGGTTGATGTTGACGGGTGTTGGTTCCTTCTTTTTTGGCATCTTGGATACCTACCTTTTTTCTTGTATAGTTGCCCTCGTCTGTCTGCTCAAGTTGAAGATCTTCCGACACCTACAATCATATAGGCTTCAGTTGTGCTATTGGTCTTCCTTTGCCGATGATAATCTGATAACTCTATATTGCTGTGTCAAGGTTTCTGTTATGGCTTGACCGTTCGTACTCCTAATACAATATTCTGGCTGGTAACAATGCATGGCATGCCTGGTATCTTTAATATCTAGTAAGTTTTCCTCTTCTTTTGTCGATTTACGAAGGAGAACATCGTCACTGTTATATTGATGCTTGTTGTAACTATCAAAAGTACGGTGAGTCTGTTTTTTTCCCTCTTCTCACATTGCAAATAGCTGATCGATGTACATGCACCAATAATGGCTTGATTGCTTCTGATATGGGGCATATTTGTAGGTCTAGCATTTACTGCGATTGCGCCAGTGTACCTGCTAGGTGCCTGCTCGGAGCTTCCTTTGGTGTACAAAGGCTGCATTTGTAAGTATTGAATTGTTCGAAATGTGAAGTATGCCGCTTTATATCTAGGTTTGAACCGTCTATGAATCTGCAAAGGTAGACCCAATTATGTCCTAATACATACAATATACCGAGGGTATGTTCCTTATGGGAGGTGATATTCCTTTATATCAGTAATGTTTGGTCGTTAAACTTTCAACACCAGTGGGGTGTCTTCCATTCAAGTTCCAATAAAGGAATACCTTATGAAATGTAAATGTAAAAAGGGGCTGGGAGTACCATCTTGTAGACTATATGATCATGTTGTAGCCATCTAAGCTCTCTGTGAGTTTTATGGCAAACATCAGTACTGTTCCCTCTGTCCCAAAGTATTTGATTATGTTTAACTTACACACTTTATACGAGTCATTTTATGACTTTTCGGTTCCACCCAAGAGGGAGGGGGAGGAAGAAAGTAGGTCAGGAGAGAGAAAATGGGTTGGTGGAGGATTGAATGTGGAGAAAGAAATAGAATAAAAAAAGTGTAAAAAAGGATAAAATTGGGAAAACACCGATGAAATCTTTCTTAATCTGGAAAGTGATCAATTTTTACGGTCCAAAATGGGGGGGGGGGGGAGAGACGGAAGGGGTACTAAACCTGTAGCCATTATGCACCAACTTAAATGAAAAGTCAACCCACTATTTCAAGTTTACACACCCAAACCTTACGTGCTTTTCAGGAAGAACCACCTCTAAACTAAAAGTGCCATACACTGGCGTACACTTTCAACTGTATCTTTTTTGTTTTTTTGAGGGGTTAAAGGTACAAAAAGATGCTGGAGGGGCGAACCCATGTACGTAAACAATATACCAAATCAACAACCTATACAAAGTGTAGAAGTGTCCGAAAAATCAAGACAGCCTCATTAGAAGTAACACATTCCGCAGCCCAGAATTCTAAACTAAACAAAAAAGAGCCTTTAGATTCTCAGTAGAAGTCTCCTCCTTCCATTAACACCAAAGCACATGGAGGAATCGATATCAAGAGCTTAGCTTTCGGACACTGTCTCGTTATGTACACGACCAAGCCTTTAGCATATCACCAACTAATAGTGGCATGACTTGTGCAACCCCGAAAGGAGCAAGCACCAAACCTCACACAAGCCTGGCTATAGGAGGATATGATTCACTGGTTCATGGCTTACACTAGTTCGCTTTAACTTTTTCTCTCCTCCTCAAGTTATCCCCCGTTAACACTGAATTTCTAGTAGCCTCCCAAACAAAATGGGACACCTTAAGAGGGTTTGTCGAACCCCAAATCTTCTTTCCAAGGAAAAGAAGAGTATTACGAGAAGAAAGTACGAAATAGTAAGAACGAACCGAGAAAAGACCCCTGCTGGCTTCTTTCCATACCACCCTGTCTAATTTACCTTGAGAGAAAGAGTGCGAATCAAGCTATCAAACTCCCAGTCAGCAAAGCTCCTTCTAAAACGCGGATTTCGGTCAGTGCGAATCAAGCTATTAAGCTCCCAGTCAGCAAAGCTCCTTCTAAAACGTGGATTTCAGTCAAAGCTACAGCCTACATGTGAAACTGCCACAAAAGCCTCCTTATTTGCTACAATAGAGAGTAAGGCAGGGAAAGTCTTACACAGCTCTTCATCACCGCACCTTACATCTCGACTAAACGAACCAAACTATTATGTCCGATGGAGAAATGAACCTGCTCTTTGAGCTTTGCCACCCCTTGCAAATGCCAACCCATAAGCTTAAACCATGATATTTCAAAACCTCATTAGGAGACCACGCATTCACACCTGCCGCAAACTTTCCAATCTAGGCTTTCTCCAAAAAGAAATGTTTTCCTCGTTTACCTGCATAACCATTTCCTCAAGAAAGTGCCATAACAAAGCTAACCAAGTTTCTCACCCTTCAAACCCCCGCTGGAATCGGTAAGCAGACCTCCTCCCATTTAACCAAGTGGTATTTCTTTTTCTCCGAATCTCCTTCCCGTAAGAGGTTTCTCTCCAGCTTCTCTAATCTTTTCGCAACAGCAACCGAAATCACCAACAACAAAGACATAAAGTAAGTGGGGATAAGAGAAGAAGTGACAAGAGTCTCCTTAAGAAAGGCTTATTCTTAGCACCTAAGAGTTATTCATTTGAAACGGAAGAAGGGGGTCAAATCCTTAAGCACAAAGGGCTCGCTAACTCATTGGTCGATGAAAAATGTTCTGAATGACAATATGCTGATATGTCAAGAACAATTCAGACATCCATAGATAACAACTTCAGGATTGACTGGGAAACCCTTAACATCTGCAAAATGGAAATAAATGTTAAGCTGGGTATCAGAGCAGGTACTAAGAGGGTCCCCGTGTATGATAATGATCATTGGTAGGCACGGGGCCTTTGGATGTTGCAGACTATGCTGGACAAGAAAATAGGATACACAAATATGATGGGAAACTTCTTAAGGAAGAGAATATACGTCTTCTACAACTACTTAATGGAGTTATAGTGCTTCTATCTATTAAGAAAAAGACGGCCTTGAAAAAGATAGAGGGATTAACTATTTAAAATCTGAAATAGAGAATATGAAGTCGCACCCCGCCCCTAATACTGAAATAGATATTCCGAACGGGGCCTCCTTTGGATGTTACAGACTATGCTGGACAAGAAAATAGGATACACAAATATGATGGGAAACTTCTTAAGGAAGAGAATATACGTCTTCTACAACTACTTAATGGAGTTATAGTGCTTCTATCTATTAAGAAAAAGACAGCCTTGAAAAAGATAGAGGCATTGACTATTTAAAATCTGAAATAGAGAATATGAAGTCGCACCCTGCCCCTAATACTGAAATAGATATTCCGAACGGGGCCTTTGGATGTTACAGACTATGCTGGACAAGAAAATAGGATACACAAATATGATGGGAAACTTCTTAAGGAAGAGAATATACGTCTTCTACAACTACTTAATGGAGTTATAGTGCTTCTATCTATTAAGAAAAAGACAGCCTTGAAAAAGATAGAGGGATTGACTATTAAAATCTGAAATAGAGAATACACCCTGCCCCTAATACTGAAATAGATATTCCGAAGTTGCTCTCACCCTCTAATATTGTAATAGAGAATATGAAGTTGCTCTCACCCCATAATACTGAAATATAGAATATGAAGTTGCTCTCAGCACCTAATACTGATGATAGTAATCACCTTATAAACAACTCGAAACCTAAAGGAAAGAAGAAATCTAAGGTAAGGGTAAGCCAAATGCTAAGAACAATAAGAAGAAGAAGCCTGGCTAATATATCATCTTAATCCCTCATCCTCAAAGTGGGGATTTAGGTACTTGTCCGATTTTTAATGAGCGTCTAGGTGAAGCGAAAAACCCCAGTTACACCCGGAAATGAAATACATTACCACAGCCGAATCCAACAATGAAGCTATTGTTTACCCCCCTGCCCGATTCAAGCTAGATCCTCAACTACCCACTCTAGCTACTCCAATCTTCTTATTTGTGGTAGGATTCAGCCCTGAGGTTCTAACGGTTATCAACTAATTCATTAATGGAATGACAAGTAGTTGATATGTGGGTTCAGGTCATTCCCCACTAAGATAATGAAAATTAGCATAAGAATCTACGGAAAATCCAATGCAACCCTAGACTGATAGACCGGCTCTTTTCTAAAAGTAGTAGATCTTGGAAAACGCCCTGGCACCACCACCTTTAGAGAAAAGACTACTGGTACATTGCTATCTATTATCCCTAAGACGGGAGGAGTAGACACACAGCGACCCAACTACCATACTCATGACACTTATAGCATATCCTTTTTTGTTTTTGTTAGCCAAGACCAGCTCGTTGCATTCAACAGGATAGAATAAACACTTATTGCGGCTAGAACAGGATAGAATTCCCTTGATAGATACCCTGGATCCGATGATATAGTTAATCTATCCAAAAGAGAGAGATCAAACAGAGAATAAGGGTATCAGGAATTGCGGGGGATAATAGGTAATACTGTTCTAGAGATCCTGCTCCTTGATGTGAGATAGCTTTCAAACTGATATCGACTCAGGGAAACTCCTGAATTAGAAACTTGAAGGCTGATTTATCGACACAGTCTGAAGAGGCTATTCACTAGATGTAAAGAAATAGGGGATCTCTCTACCCCCATTACCCCTCTCCCTTGCTGTGGGGGAGCCTCGCTCCGGCTGTTGGGGCTCGAGCTACTTACTGCCCTGAATAGGTAGCAATTCATTAAATAATAAACCGGTCGGTCTTCTGATGAAATCATTAATAGCTGCCCGCCCCCTGTCCGGGCCTCCCTCTCCTCTTCCTCGTTGGACCTCACTAATAGCGTGGGTGCGAATTGAAACTCACGAAGTATCTGAGACCTTAGAGAGAATGGAAACTCTGAGAACACCAGCCTCCTCTCCCTGGAGAAATAGAGCCCCCCCCCCCCTCCCTCCCGACCCACCCCCCCTTCCATATCCCCCACTCCCAAACGTGGTTGGTGGTGGATCTCTGATGACTTTGTCATCTCTGATCCTTGATCCAACCCCGGTTTCTCCCAGTAACCATTCTCCCAACACAATTGCAGGAAGATTTTGGGATATTGACCATGATCAAGACCCACATGAAGATATTATGTTCATTGATGAAACCCCTTCCTCACCACCAGACCCTCATAAGTACCTTGGAGGAACCTCGAATAGCTCCTTGAATGCTACTCCGACATCTAGTAATGGAAGAGAGAGACATACCAAAAAGCTCAAGAAATTCATTGCAAGTGAAAGACCAGCTACCAGTGAAGTACCTTCCAATCAGGGCAACAACTGTGACATTGTTATGACGAAAAGGGAACACAAAACATGGAAGATAGTCATCCTGCGACAAAGGAAACAATGAACGCAAAACAAGCTCTGTTCACTCCCCCATAAACAAGTCACTTGTGAGCAAAGCAGATTCAATTCGAAAAACCCCTCAGATGATGCCATTTTTTTTTTAAGAACCAATTGATGAATATAGATGAAGACTACAATCCCTCAGAAATCATCCCAGAAATCAAACTATCAATGAGGTTGTTGGAATCCATTAGAAATCAATGGTAAGATAGTTTGATTATCAGATTATTGGGGAAATCGATTGGTTTTCGAGCTCTTAATACTCGAATCAAATCATTATGGAATCCAGAAGGGGACTTCGACATGGTGGATCTCGACGAGGGATATTTCCTCATCAAATTCGACACCTACGGAGATTACAAATTGGTCGTCTATGGAGGACCTTGGATCATCATGAACCATTACGTGACCATTCGAAAATGGGAACCAAACTTCAAGCCTTCAGATGCCACAGAGATTACCACGGCCATGTGGATCAGATCACCAGAACTTCCAATAGAATACTACAAGGAGAAGGTGCTGTATAAGATAGCAAAGAAATTTGGCAAGCCAATCAAAGTTGATTTTAACACATCAACATCAAACCGCGGGAAATATGCAAGAATATGTGTGGAGATTGATATCTCTAAACCAGTAATTCCAACATACAAACTTGAAGGTAAGGATTACAAAGTTGTATATGACTTCATTCCTACCATTTTTTTCTCATGCGGAAAAATAGGTCATCGGAAGGAGAACCGTGATAAGATTCCTGTACCGGAAAAACCTGAGTATGCCAACAAGGACAAAACTGGGGAACATCATACCAGCAACAGTAACCTGCAAACCAACGGCCATCACTTGCCTAGCATTAATTCCTACCGACCTGCAGTGTATGGGGATTGGATGATTGTGAAAAGACGAACCCCGAAATCGAGGTTAAAACTGAATAGGAAACCTCCCGCCCAAAACCTAAATGGAGCCAAACACTTTGCACATAGAAATCGTTTTGATACGCTGTCCACAAACCATGACCAAAGTCAACCCCCTTCAAACCAAATCCAAAAAGAAAAATTGACTTTGCAACCTCGGCCCACCAGTACTCAAGCCCAAAAACCTCTAATAGAAACCAGTAGGCCCATAATTGGACCCCAGACTCGGTTATCTACCACACAAAAAACCCACGAAAAAGAACTAAGTATAACAGGCCCAAATGACTTGGACACGCCCTACTTGGATTCAGCACCAAAACCACAAAATAGGGTAGTCACAATCCGAAGACCCACCTCTCCTAACCACACCTGGTCTGAAAGCTTCAAGAATCTAGAGACTCCACCTACAGTCATCAAACCCGCCGCACCCCTCAACCCATCTCAGTGTGCACGACCTTTCCCCATCGATCCCACCTTGAAGTTTTCCAATCCTAAACCACCTGATGAGGTAGAAAGCCTTACCTTCCCAGAACCTAGGAATCGGGCTAATCAAGAAGAGCGCAGAGGAGCACATCAGGATGAACGTGGAAGGAAAGGACATAGAGAACTCCCTACCACTTATCAAAGATCTGAAGATGAATGGAGTCGAAGCCCTTTTCAAAGTGATCTTGGAATATCAAGGGAGATTTATAGCGAGCAGGGTTCTTAACAAGGTAATTCTTTCCATGTGTCCATCATCGCTTCTTAACAAGGTAATTCTTTCCATGTGTCCATCATCGCTTGGAATGTTTAAGGGTCGTCTTTCCTTGTGTCCATCATCGCTTGGAATGTTTAAGGGGCTGCTAGACCCGCATTCAAAACAAATTTCGGAGAAATGAAGCAGCCATTCAAGCCTGAAATCTTCATCTTTACTGAAACATGGGTCCATTTTGATACCCTACAACCATTTTTTAACAATATTGGTTACTCGGGTAACTGTTATGTTGACCCGATAGGTTTCTCGGGAGGTATTTGGGTGGTCTGGCAACTTGGAAACACCCAAATCACAGCAATAGAAAAAACCCGTCAAGTCATCCATTTACAAATCAATGAAACCAATTCTAATCCTTGGATTCTTTCGGCTATTTATGCCAGCCCCTGTGCGAAAACAAGAGAAGCTCTTTGGGAAAATTTGATATCCCACTCCAAGTCCTTCACTTCACTTTGGATCTTAGCAGGAGACTTTAATGACTACACTGGTCCTAATGAAAGACGAAGCTACAGGCCTTTCCGCGACAACCGAAGATGTCTGACATTCAACAATAATCTATCTATTATATATTTGGATTTGATTGGCACATTCTTTGCCTTCCAAATCCCAAATCCTTTTTTCTAACAATTTCTTATTTTATAAGTACAACCTATTACAATTGTTAGCATCTAATTGGCCAAACAATTAGTTCTTCTATTTTTCAAATACAACTAAATTGTTGTCAATTGATAATTGGTCATCAAATATAACTACCCTACCCCATTACCTCTAACCATGTCACCCATGACCTTTCCACAACCATTTTTTCATTTACGAGTTCATCAACTTTGGGAAAAACATAACCTGTAACAAACCAAACGAGACAAAACGAGAAAACAGACTGGACAACATCAATGAAGGTTCATCCAACTAAGGTATAATATGCAACATTTCCTTCCGTTTTACATTTCAACACTACCCACGTATCATGCTTCGTGTGTTTCTGCTTTTGTAAATTCCATGTTTGTTTGTGTCTGGCGTTTGTGGGTTTGGTGTCTCCAGTTCGTGTTTGTGTGTTTGCGGCGGTCGGGTGGTCAGGTGGGTGGTTGGGGATAGACCGTATGGGTTGGGTGGGTGGAGCTTGGGGGGTGGGGGGCTGCTTGTGTGTGTCTCAGTTGTGTGTTTGCGGAATGTCTGTGTGGTTGGTTGTGCGAGACGTCAGTGGGGCCTACTGCTGCTGACCCATTTGAGCACAGAAACACACACACTATAAACCAATGCCAGTCCGCACACACAAAACAGATATGAACAAAAAACATAGCCAAATAAGGTGGGTTTTTGTGTGTGAGGTGTTTCTTAGTAAGATGGAAGAAAGGGGGAAATCTCTTGATACCAAAACTAACATATTTTTGTCTTTGTACGCTGGTGTGGGCAACATAGATGCAGCTCTTAAGTGTCATAGAAAGATAAGGGAGGTGGGTCCTTTGCCAATGCTGTAACACATAGAGCTGTTCTTCAAATACTATGGTTCAAAATTGGTCTTTGTGATGAAAGAAATGGAGAAATTTGGTGTACATATTCATAAGTAGTCTCTTCCGGTTATTATTAAGATGTGTGTGTGTGTGTGGGGTTTCGCGTATCAGTCCGTTGGTGTGCGTGTGCGGTGGTGCGGTACTATGGTGGGGGGTTGGGGGAACGACCGTTTAGGCGGGTGGGTGATGGTTACGGGGTGGGGGGCTGTTTGTGTGTGTGCCGCGTCGGAGAGCGTGAGGTATCGCCCTCGAAAAGAACAATCCCATCAACTTGATGGCTGCTCTTCCTAAGCTGCCTAAATAAGTCCATGGCCTCCGATAGATTTCCTTCGTGAGCATATCCTAAAATCAGCATTATATTCAATGATACTTCCCCTATTGCATTACCAAACTTATCGAAGTGCAAGAGATTATATCAATACTTAAGTAATTTGCAACAGAAGATTAATGTTTAGTCTCCAATAAAGTGTCGTAGCAAATTTCAATATTTGTACTACTTTGAAGATCACTTTAGTAGAACCTATATAGTTGTATTTTATGCACTGGTTTTAGCTAGTATCAACAAATGTGGTTTGATCGATCTGGGATGCAATGCAATGGGCCTAGATTAACCTGGACGAATGGACATCAAGGCCTCGCTAACACTCAGGAACGGCTGGATAGAGCTCTAGCCACCAGCAACTGGATTCCCGGAAGTGAAGATAACCAACCTACCTCGAACTTCCTTGGATCAATGCCCGCTCCACATTGAATATAAAGGTACGTATAATTGCATTTCTCCTCGCTATTGTAAAATGGAAGCCATGTGGCTCGATCATGAAGACTTTGCTAATTTGTTCTTACTACTTTGAGTGTTAGTAATCGTCATTTAGAAGCTATTAAGCTGTTCGCTCATAAAGCCCCAGTTTTCAGAAATATTTTTCAAAAGAAAAGACGTTTGATGGCCCGCTTAAATGGCATCCAAAAAGCTTTGAGCTCTCATCGCTCCTATAGTCTTGAAAGCCTTGAACAAAATCTTAGAATGCAATACAATCAAATGCTGGATCAAGAAGAAACTTACTGGTTCCAAAGATCGAGACAGAGATATATCACAAGGGGATCGAAACACAAGATTCTACCATGTTACTACCCTCAAAAGAAGAAAAAGAAATCAAATTGGAAATCTCGAAGATAACTCTGGATCTTGGATATCTGACCTTGAAGAGATAAAAAAACTTGTTCAAAATCACTTTCGAAATATCTTAGTTGAGCGCTGATGAGTCCTTTTCCCAAAGTCTTACTTGTGATGATCAGAGGGATCTCACACACCCTGTAACTGATGAAGAAGTTAAGGGAGTCATGTTTAAAATCAATGCCCTCAAAGCCCTGGAGCGGACGGGATACAAGCTATGCTCTACCAAAAGTTATGGAAAAAAGTTGGACACATGCAAATTCGCAAAACAAGGATTCCTGGAGAGGAAACTTGGCAATAGTGTTAAAAAAATCGATATAACTCTGATCCCTAGGGTTGAAAATCCTAAAACTACTAGCCAATTCCGCCCCATGAGCTTGTTTAATGTCAGTTAAAAACTCATAACTAAAATTCTTGTTGATAGACTGAGGCCGAAACTTAAGGACACCATAGGCCCCTGCCAAAGCAGTTTTTTACCTGGAAGATCTACTTCGGACAATATTGTGATAGCCCAGGAAATCATACACTCTTCGCAAAAACAGGAACGGGAAATATGGAGGAATAATAATTAAGATTGATCTTGAGAAGGCTTATGACATGTTAAGCTGGGATTTCATAAATTACTCTCTAATAAACCTTAATTTTCCTAAGGATTGGGTGGATCTGATTATGAATTGTATTGCGGATACCTCTATCTCTTTATTGTGGAATGGTACCCCCCTTCCCACCTTCACCCCTGGAAGAGGTATTAGACAGAAAGATCCCCTTTCTCCTTACATTTTCGCCATGTGTATGGAAAGTTTATCTAACCTCATTTGCAACAAGGTCTTGGACAAAGATTGGAGGGGCGTCAAAGCCTCTAGACATGGCCCTCCTATCACACAATTGTTTTTTGCAGATGATCTCCTTTTTCCTAAAGCTGATATTCACCATTGTCTCACCATCCAAGACACCTTAAACCAATTTTGCTTAGAATCTGGCCTAGAAGTTAACCATAACAATCTAAGATGTTTATATCTCTTAACATGAACAGAAGCCAAATGAATGCTTTAAGCTATTGCCGTGGCTTCCCCCTTTCTAAAGACCTTGGAATATACTTAGGAGCCCCTCTCATCCATAAAAGATACTCCAAAAATCATTTCAAGCACGTCATTGAAAAGGTTCAAATGAAACTCGCTGGTTGGAAAACTAAACTCTTATCTCCTGCGGGAAGACTTCCCCTGATACAATCTTTCGCCGCTACTATCCCTAATTACGCTAGGCAAACTAATATTCTCCCAACGGAAACTTGCAATACCCTCGATAAAATATATAGAAATTTCCTATGGGGAGAATGAAAATTTCAAAGAGATGCATCTTGTCAAATGGCATACCGTTTGCAAACCTAAAGAGGTGGGAGGCCTAAGCATTAGAATGAGCAAAGAAAACAATCTAGCTCTTCTCACTAAATTATCCTGGAACCTTTTGTCAAATGGAAACTCCCATATGAACCAAAGTTTTGGCGGCTAAATATGCGACCTCCATGAACCCCAGAACTTGGGAACCTAAAAAAGGTGGTTCGCATATTCGGAAAGGCATCATAAGCGCTAAACCTTATATTGTCAAAGGAATCAAATGGCTTATTGGAGGTGGGAGGAACATTTCTTTTGGAGAGGACTGGTTGTGTGGTGAGAAACTGCTGAATAAAATCATCAACTGCATAAATCCTAATGTGAAAGTGAGTGATTGTTTACAAAATGATAGTTGGAAAATTGATCAATGGAAAGATCAACTGTGAGATACCCTTACTGCTCAAATTCTCAAAACCCCTAGATCTACCTACATTGTTTATCCTGACACTCCCATTTGGGGCTTGGAGGCTAATGGTCAATTCACCTTAAAATCTGTGTATTAACATCCTGGGATATCAAGTGGACAGGTTTTCTCAAGAAAACAAAATTTGGAGGAAAGTTTGGAAAATCAAGGTATCCAGAAGAATTAACTTCTTTCTCTGGACTGTGGTGCATAACTGTCTCCCCACTAACTCCATGCGTGTCATTAGAGGTTTAACAACCACCCCTTCATGTGACCTGTGCCATGCCCCTCTGGAGGACACTGTTCACGTTCTGAGAAAGTGTCATGCTGCCCAAGAAGTGTGGATATACTTCCTTCCACAAACTACCATGGCTGAAGATAACAATCTGAGCATGCAAAATTGGCTGATAAAGTATTGTTCTGCCTGTAGGAAGGAGGAGGAACCACAGCAACATCCCAATCCCCAACTTTTTGCTATTATTTCCAGTAATCTAGTATATATGACAAAGCAGGAATGCAAGGATCTTTAGCGACATGCAAGTGGATGCCAACAGCACTTTCCATTAGATCAAACACCACCATGAAGGCACGGTGATGGCTTTCCACTCTTCTATAACCGCAAGTAACTGGTGCACAACTTAATCTCTTGGAATTTTCCTTTGACAGGACACTTCAAAATGAATACAGATGGATGTGCAAGAAGTAATCCAGGAATGACAAGGGGGTTTTGGAGGAGTCCTAAGAGATGAATGTGGGATTTGGCCATGGGGTTTCTGCGGCAACCTAGGAATGACAACCAGCCTTGAAGTAGATATCTGGGGCATACACCAAGGATTGAAGATGGCAAAGGAACTCTTAACATTCAAAAAATGATATTGGAAACCGACTCAATGGTGGCGATACAGCTGTTAACAGAAGAAGAAAACCAAAGCCATCAATTAATAGGACTGATTGCAGACTGTATATTCTTGCCAACCTTGGAGCAGACCAATCACGGACCTTCGTCCGACTGGATGAACCTAGTATAGAACTAAGGCTCTTATTAGCAGACTTTAGTTGAGTAGCCTTTGAAAGGCATAGTTGCCTGTATTTCTTTCCTACTGCAATAATACCATTATATCTACCGAAGACAAGCTAATATTCAGCATTACATCAGTTAAAGATGTGAAAGTAATTGTGAAACATAGCTGAGCGCTGATATCGTCTTGTATGTTCTGATTTTCGTAGCAACATATTATTCATATTAGTTATCTAAGCATTTGCCTAATCGACAAATGCAGGTTCAACATAGCTCACGGTTGCGGCTGCGGCGGCTATGCCCGTCCCTGGTGCGGCTGCTGCGGCTATGCCCGTCCCTGCCTGCGACCGTGGCCGCGTCCCTGCCTGCCACCCTGGCCGCGTCCCTGCCTGCGACCCTGGCCGCGTCCCTGCCTGCGTCCCTGTCTGCGACCCTGGCCTCGACCCTGCCCAACACCTGCAGGCGGTGCCGGGGCTGGTGCCTACAAAAACAAAAAATAAACATTTACAAAATTTATTATGGAAACCCTAATTGATTATACAATTAATTCACCTCTGGGCATATGAATTTTGCCCGGTGAATGCGGTAATCCTCGTAGTTGAATTCGCGCTTGCATATGTTACATTGCCATAACTTGTCCATTAGGTTTCAATTGAGGATGAGAAGTGCGGATGGGGTGAAATTGGATTGGTGTTGTTTATATGTGTGTAATATATATATATATATGCTTATTAACTAAAATTCTGTGTTATGTGCGGGTTATTTTTCTTGTACGTTCTTTTTTTAAGGTAACGATTTTTCTTTCTAAAGTAACCATTTCTCGTACTTTTTTTTTTCTTTTTCTAAAGTAACGATTTCGTAGTGTTAACATCTTTTAGGGTGGGAGGGTAAACAACTAAAAGTCTCGTTGTTATTTACTTTATGTAATAAATATGCTATTTGCACTATACTTCCGTGCACAGCACGGAAGATAATTTTTGGTATGACAACTTTCTAAAGTAACGATTTCATAGAGTTATCTTTTTGGGTGGGAGGGTAAACGACTAAGGAGTCTTCTTGTTGTCCTCTTTATGTAAAAATATGCTATTTGCATTTCACTTTTGTTCATGCAAGCTTTATTTCTAGCGAGATTTAAAGTAATAGTAGAATAGTCACGGTCGAGCGACGGTCGCCGCGACTACGGCGGAGCGCGGTCGCGAACGACGGTCGTCGGTCGTCAAGGCAGGTGGCCGACCTCATAGGGTGACCGACCCCTCGGGTTGGCCGACCCCAAGGGTGGCCGACCCCTCAAGGTGGAAGGCACGCCGAGGTCGCTTTGAGCATACGTTGCTTAGACCGGCTCTCGAGCGTTGATAAGTTGACCGCTGACTGGGTGATGTGTCGTGCAAAGTGGGTCCCTTAGCAGGTCCTGGGGTGCGACCAGAATAGGGTATGAACACCAGGTAACTACTATTTTCTTTAGTAAAGAATGAAAGCGTAAGCTACACACAGGTACAACATATAATGACATTAAGATGTTTTATTTGTTGCTACATTATCTTTAAATAAAAAGATATGTGTCTTGAAAAGCAGTAAGCATGAATTATTTTCACAACCTTTTGAATTTGATATTACCAGAGAGAGCAAACTGATGAGAGTCTAGCATGATAGAATCATCTTAAGCGTGAGAGCAAGTGACGTAGCCAAGCACATGGGTTGATTGAGGGAATTCATCTGCAGGAAGATTTTATAACGTGAATGAACAAACAATTTACAGGTCAAAGTGAAAAATGTCTATTGTTTTTTTTTTTGTTCTTACACATTCTTATATAAGATATTCGCACCTAGTCTGCCCTGTCCTCCAACTCCGATGCCTTCCTCTCCTCTAATCGTGATCTCTGTTTGATTGTACACGAACTTTATCCCGTTGGAATCAATAATTTTAATCTTTAACGAATAAGGAATATAGTTACATTGTCATACCAAAAATGGGATATTGCCCAAATTCAAAAAAAGGGTGACAATGCAAAAGAAGAAAAATAGTATTCAATCGCAACTTTCCTGCAATTACTAAAAAGTACATTTGTAAATCATGCATCTAGGAACTCCTTGTTTATGTATATCGTCGTTGTTATTGCGCTAAAGAATGTATGCCATCACCGCTTTGTTACACTAATACTCGGAGAGAATAGATTATGAGAAATAACATCTAAATTGAATTAAAAATGAAATAAACATATGAATTACCGCCCGGTGGTGGCTGCCGGCGGCCGGAGGTGGCCTTCGGTGGTGGTGGCTGCCGACGGCAGGAGGTGGCTGCCGGAGGTGGCTATCGGTGGTGGTGGCCAGAGGTGGCTGGTGGTGGTGGCTGCCAACGGTGGTGGCTAGAGGTGGCTGCTGCCCGGTGGTGGCTGCCGGCGGCCGGAGGTTGCTGTCGGGCGGCGGTTGGGGGTGGCTGCCGGCGGCGATGGTCGGAGGTGGCCTCCGGCCAGCAGTGGTGGCCACCGCCCACCGTTGCCCGGTGGTGGCTGCCCGCGCCTGGAGGTGGCTGTTGGTGGCTGCCCGTGGTGGGTGCGTTGTGGTGGAGGTCTCAAAAAAAAATTTAAGTGAAAAAAAAGAGTTTTTTCTTCTTTTTACTGAATATGAGAAGAAACTTGTATTTTGATACAATAATAATATTTTGCTAACCTATTTCTAGACACCTGTGTAACTTATTTTTCTGTTATTTAAAATTTATTTTACTGAATATGAGAAGAAACCTGTATACGTGATGCTTGATTTTTTTCCTTTAATAAAATTTATACTTTCATTTTCGCACATGTATTGCGTGTGCCATGATAACTATTGAGAAATAAAAATAAGGAAACTGTATCTCTGGAAACGTGGGAATAAATAGAGATTTTCTAGGAATAGTGGGGTAGAGGCGGTTTTGAGGAGGAGGTGAAGACCCAATACGAGTTTTACTTTTTCCTTTTGTTTTTTTTTTTTAATTTAGTAAGATTGAATTTTTTTTAAAAAAAATAGGATTCAAATTTTGCTGCTCACTAAGGCTATCAATCGATATATATATATATATATATATATATATATATATATATATATATATATATATATATATATATATATATAGGGGATTTTGCTAGCGCGATGGCCGCGATTTGTGGACGGTCCAGATCTTTTTTTTTTTGCCTTTTTTTTAGTCCGTCCGCTACATAATGTAGCGGACGATATATATATATATATATATATATATATATATATATATATATATATATATATATATATATATATATATATATATATATATATATATATATATATATATATATGTGTGTGTGTGTGTGTGTGTGTGTGTGTGTGTGCTAAAATTCAGGATAGAACTGCCTTTTTAGTTCTCTCTTGAACTTCTCCCACGTCTTGACTTCGTATCCATCAGTATAGCGGCGTCTCTACCATAAGGCAGCCGTATCTGTAAGGTACATGACAGCTGTCTGCACCTTCTCCTTCTCTTCGTCGATGTCGAGAGCTTCGAAGTATCGCTCCAAATGCCAAAAGAAGTTCTCCACCTGCCTTACGTCCCTTGCTCTATCATAGGACTTCGGCTCCGGCACCTTCTTCCGCCTTGGTTGCACCGCAATACATTTGCTTCGTAGCCCTTGTAAGCTCTTTCTTACAAGCCGCTAAGTTCTTCTTGGAGCTCCGCAACTTGCCCCTTGAGGTCCTTGCGCCTTTGCACCTCCCTCTTGGTGAAACTGGCGACCCTTTCCTCGATCAAGTTGTCTAACTCCCCCGCGAACACATCGGCCTTTCTCTCTAGCTCCGCTAGTCGACTATCCACTTCCAAGTCATCTAATATGTTGAAGATTAGCTCTATCTAACTTGCGACAATCTTTTGCAAGCGCTCTCCAAATGCCTCGAGCTCGCTTCTCATGCGCGCTTTGGCATCCCAGATCGCATCGCTCCAATCCTTATGCTCCTTCTTCGGCCTTGAAGCGTTCTCCTTGGAAAATTTGTTCCCCGATGTTGCCATCTTGCTCTTTGCTTAGGATCTCACCACCTAAACTCTAATACCACTTGTCTCGCCGCGAGAGGGTCGTGGGCTCGAAACTCGATCTCAAGTCGTGCGGTACTTAGATCAGCCAACCCCAGTGGTCGTTTAAGTTAGCCTTTTGCCCTAAAACTTGTCGGTCCCATTGGCAAGTATCTCACCAGCACTCGTTGCCTCCCCTCTTTGGTGTGGAGCTCCCTTAGTCTCCGTGACTCACACTCACACACCCACACGATAAGCACGATTGGACTAAAGAGGATTTTACTACACAAGGTGAATTTACAAGAGGACCACACACACTATTGGATCACAAGGTTCACTCCACCACTCTAAGGATGAACTCTCTTGGATGCCATGTACAAATGCCTCACCACCTATTTATACAAGTCCACTTCTAAGTGGACGACCTAGATCGACTCCATCCTACGGCTACCATTACATTTTTGGAATGTTCCCAAAATTTCCCTAGGAATCTATACAAGTCTTCCTAACTCTAGAACACTCCGGATGACTCCATACTTCCTAACTCTAGAACACTCCAGATAACTCTATAACACTTCAGATTTTTATAGAATTCTATAAAAATCTGGACTCTTTGGACACTCAAGCACTCCATGCATCCACAAAATCCGCCTGATCGTCGTCTGCATGGCAGTCAATTGGCGCATGTGTGGCAAAATCAGCCTGTCACGAACACGGGACGCGAAAAAGGCTATTGTCGTTAATCATGTTAAGTTCCATATGCGAGGAGAACGTTTTCAATGCTATTTATACTGGTAAAAGAAATCCCAATGATTGCTTTTTATGATGTCGTCAAGCTAAAGAGAATCGGCTAGTGTGGTGTTGTTGATATGCATGCTCGCACGTGTTGTGGACAGGGGTGCGTGTATTAAGGGCTCGCTTTTACATTTTTCCATCAGATTTGTGATTTATTTTTTTGGTAATCCCAGCTGTGGGTAATGTTCGTTACATTAGGCATGCCCCAGTTCACTTCGACTAATAATTTCTTGGTGGTGGATTCCTGATTCTATCGAGTTGCAGACTGTTAGGTGGAGCTTCACTGGCTGACAAAGGTGCCAGGGGAACAAAAGGTGATTGTTTGGGATAAAAAAAATGCGGTAAGTTGTAATGTATGCAGATGTGCACTTTTTCTCTCTTTTTTTTAATAATCAATTTGCATTAAATAAAACTAACTATTACAGCATAAGGCAATATCTGAATGAGTATCCGTGAAAGACAAGGCATGCAAACTGATAGTCTTGAAAAATGGCCAACATGGCCTTGCAAAAAAACAATGTTACCTATTGTATTAAACCTTGTCATAACTTTAGTCCTAATGTTTTTTAGTGTTATTATTTATTGTGTATGTAACCCCTAGTCTAATCTACTATAAAAGGAGACCACTCTTACTATAGAGAACACACATAAAAGACATATTCTTGATACTTTTATATGCTCTGAACATTTTCTATATTTTGATTTTAGGGCAACTTGATCGGGTTAGTTCGATAGTCTTTTTGTGCACTCACACATAAAGAATATGGCATTGTGAGCCTTGGATTTTATCTTGGAAGGTTTATCGTTCGTCGGAACCCGTGCATAGGAAGACGATAAAGCCTTTATGACAGCAATTTTGTCGCGACACTCATAGACTAGCGTGAATTTATTTTGAATTCTTTATACTTGAAATCGCATGCTAGTTAAAATACTTAGCAGTTTATTTATATATATTTGTATGCTTATAATGTGCTTATTTTGCATGCCTAATATATTTATTTAGCCATACGTGTTGATAATTTTTCATGGTTAAGTGATTACATGCTTTAGTCATATTTTTTATGATTAATTATTAGGGCAAATCCAAAATTGTACTCTCAACCTTATATTTTATACATCTTTAGTACCAAAGTTTGGATGTGTGTCAAAGTAGTATCTAATTTTGAAAAATTGTACCAAATCATTTCCTCGATTCACGGACGACGGATGCATTAGAAAGTCAGAAGGATATGACTGTTATTATGAGAAAAAAAGACATAAAGCCTATTCACGTGGTCACGTGGGACTTCCTTTTTTTACTCTCTCTCTCTCTCTTACACAAAACAAAAAACTCTCACATACACTCTCTCCAAAAAAAACTCTCCTCTCCAAAAAAAAAAGTCTCTCTCTCTCTCTCAAAAAAAGCTCATCTTTAAAGAGAATCTCTCTCTCTCTAACAAAAAAGAGAAAGCTCTTCTTTAAAAAAAACTCTCTAAATAAAACGATGCGGAGAGGTTACATGTTCAAGCTTGATATCTTGGAGAAATAGCAACGATCCATCTACAGGAGATTACACGTTCAAGCTTAATACTCGAGGCTTCCCAAAAATATTTTTGATGAAGAAGGATGTGAGGTTGTGCATAAGTGGACCATAGAATGGGCTCAGATTCAATGGGGTTCCTGAAATGAAGTCGCTATACTTCATAAACTTTTTCTTTGCGATGAACCTTGATGAGATTTACTACTCGTCATCGTACTCAAGGTTAGTGATGGAACATATCGGTTTACTCAAAAGGTTCACATGGATTGAAACAAGTAATGTGTGGAATTCTTTCTGGCATGCACCTAAGGATCAGTGTGACGATTATAAGAAGCGTGGTGTTTATGGGATCTGTGACATTAACTTGTCGCCCGTGTGCAAGTGCAGTAAAAGGTTTGAGCCAAATAACCAGCAAGCGTGGAGTTTGATAGATTGGTTGAGTGGGTGTGTAGGAAGAATAAGTTGAGTTGTGGGGTTGATGGTTTCTTGGCCTTGAAGAACGAAGTTGCCTGAGAGTTCGCAGTCATTTTTGGATAGAAGTGTTGGGATTGAGAATTGTGGAAAAATGTGCAGGAAAAATTGTTCTTGTGTGGCATATTCTAGTTTGGATATCACTGGGGGTGGTTCTGGGTGCGTGATTTTGGGTGATGGGTTCTTTGGCAAAATTGTTCTCCTATGGCATATTCTAGTTTGGATATCACTGGGGGTGGTTCTGGGTGCGTGATTTTGGGTGATGGGTTCTTTGGCAAAATTGTTCTCCTATGGCATATTCTAGTTTGGATATCTTTGGGGGTTGTTCTTGTATGGTAGGTTTTCAGCTTTTGAGTTCAATTTTAAAGCATTGGGAAGAAAAAGACGAGTCTGCGCACGCGCGAGATAGAAAGAGTGTGTGTACATAGATTTAATAATTATTTTGCATTGGAATATAAAAAAGGACGGCCCACGTGAACATGCTTTATGTCCTTTTTTTTCTCTTCATATAACAATCCGACTCGAACTTTCTAACGGCATCCGCCGTCCGTCGGACGATGTATTGATTTAATAAGTTTTTTTTTAAAATTAGGTACTTCTTTGACACACCTTCCAACTTGGGTACTAAAGTTGCACAAAATGTAAATTTGATTGAAGGTACAATTAAAGTTAATGTAGCAAATCCAGTTATAATTCTAACAAGATCCTCGGTATTAGACACTTTGTTGGACGTCGAGGACATGGCATAGACAGTACAAGGTCACAGTGTATCTAATTTTATATACCAGAAAATACCCAACACTAATCTACACTCCTTACGATTTGGAAGCTTCCACCCTGATTCTTTCTTAGCCCTTTATAGAAAGAGATCAAGTAATGTGGCACATTCTTTTGCTTTCTCACCAAGAAACCAAAAAATCTACAAACATGTGCCTGACAGGCCTTTGATTTTCCTCCTAGTAAGTAGCTAATGAAAATGTCCCAATGGGCATTAATTTTCACTTCGAAAAATTCCATGTGTGAGCATATATTCAACTTAAATTCTAAACTTTCGGACGTTAGGGTGACTGAGATGAAAGTAACTTAAAGCTATGTACTCTTTAGAATTCGCCGTGCAACAACTCGCCAAAGTCTAATGAATGCCTCTAATGCCACTGGTTTCAAATTAAAGCACACCATAAGTAAAGACAAAAATGATGTTGACACCCTCAACTTTATGTTGTATAGATTGTGTAGTGTACCGTGGATGATGACAAATTCTACGAATAAGGAAAAGTAAGGCAACTTGAAATACAACAAAAAGAAAGTTTTTGTCATAGTTGAAAAGGATGTTTGACACATTCAACCATGCAATCTTCAAGTCATGAGCCTCATGAGTCCTCTACCCCGCTTCTGCGTTTCAATAAAAGCCTTTAAATGGGTATAAACTAGTAATAGCAACAGTTGGTGCGCATGTGTATCGAACATTGATGAGTTGACATTATTGGCACATCGTGAAATTTTCTTAAAAAGTTTGTGTAATGTTCTAAAATCAATGTCGATAATGTTAGGCCCTTTTAGATGTGTATAGATTATATTACCTAGATGGACGGTTGTGATTGCACAATAGTTTTTTCATTAGGAAAAAAATTATAAAAGAGTCCGGTACGGGTTAACGAGGCGGGTACGGGTCATTTTCTCACTCTAGAATTCTAAAGACAAGAACATACAAGACCTTGACTCTTGACCTAAGCATCGGACTATGATGATTGTCGTCGTGTGTTCACCCCAAGCCATCGCCCTCGCAGCATTACCATCTTCAGGCTCTGTCTAGAAAACCCTTGGTCTCTGCCCTTCCTCCATCCTTGTTGTGTCCCACCTCAACGTATTTGACATCTTACTTGGACTGTATTCCTTAAGGCACCTCCACAACTGCAAACCCACTTCCTTGGCATCAATGTTTAATACTTTTATCGCATGTCAATTTAGAGTATGAGACTTTAAAAAACATTTACATAATAAGACGAGCCATCAGAGGTGTGAAAAACAAATGCGGCTCTAAAGTACCACATCTTACTTCTCTAAGGTATAATTGAGAATGGTGTTAAGTTCATTGTCAATCCAAGTAAAAACTGAATGTCCATTGAGCATGTCTTTTCATAGGTGCGACGACCATATGGGAGCCTAGAGCTGGCAATTTTCTGCCCGTACCTACGGGTCGATCCAGGTCAGGTGACGGGTTACCCAATTTACCCATTTTCCAAAATATATATAAAGGGCGATTGGTGCCCTAACCCTTCACTTTCACTTTTCTTCTTATACCCTCTTCTCACTTCTCTGCTGTTGCCGTTGCAGGCACGTCGTCCTTCTCTACTACTGCCTTCGCCCCTCACTTGAGATCTACTGTCAGCCCTCACTCCGTCTTCCCATCACTCTCATGGATATACCGCAACTCACTTCTCTGTTGTTGCCTTCGCCCCTCACTTGAGATTTACTGTCACCCCTCACTTTCACGGATCTACCGCAACTCCACCGTTGTTAATCCGCCACCACAACCACCGTTTGAGTAAGTGACCAACTGCAGAGGTTCTAAATCATCGCTCAGTCCTTCGTCGTGGTTCGCTACTTCGTCGCCGACCATATCTATCGTTTATCGCCGCCAACCAGATCTGATCGTAAACTTTTTGTTTTATTTTGTTTATTTAAGAAGCCTAATCTTGATTTCCAGTCTTGTCTCCTGTGTTGTGTAGAATTTGTGATTGTTGTAATGGATCTCTTACTGTTGACCGTCGCCGACCAGATCTGATGATCTTGAACTTTTTTTTTTTATTTTGTTTATTAAAGAAGATTAATTTTGTTTTCAGTCTTGTGTAAACCTTGTATGATTGTTGTGTAATGGATTTTAATGGATAGATTATTGTTGTGTGGAATGGAATTATGAAGAATGTTTATGTAAATAAAAGAAGGAAGAAAGGAGAAAAAAAAGGAAGGAATATCTATTAAAAAAAACTAATTTTTTACCTATGGGTAATACCCTACCGCATGGATTGGGTACGGATCCAGAAAAATCAGGTAAAATATACTCGTTCAATTTGGTTAGTCGAGTTCTCATACAACATTACATGGACGCGACTCTCTGATAATCGAGTTCGGGTCTTATTGGATGCATTTACACATTATAGACTTGCCAGTATGACCTTTATAGGAAGGTGATCTTTGATGGCAGCTAGATATACAATTTGGTTTTAGTAGCTCCATCTTGATAAGAGCTATAATCTTTTCATGGATTTTTCCATCATCACTGTTGTTCATCTATAAATGGTTATAAAAGGTTTTCCTGAATACATCAAACAAAATATTGAAGTGGTACCGGATAATTAATGACGATACTGTGTGGGGGTGGTGAGCGGCTGTTGCATCTGGCAGTTAATGAATGTTACGGAGTTGGCGACTATTGGCAAGAGATGTTCAGTGGCAGGCCGCATTATACAAAGGCGATAGATGGCAGAAGCTGCGGCTGCAATGCAAGACAGTTGCTAAGGCAGTGAATTAACTTAGTGGTAGGTAGCCGATGTCAAGCAACGGGGCTGTGGCCTGCGGCTGAGGTCGGAGGTCTGCTGGGTGGGAGGTGGCGAGGGCCGGCGACAGGAGATCTATAACGACTACATTTAGCGATGTCTGCTGTCAGTAGCAGGCTGCAATTGTCGTCGACGGCTCCCGGTTGTAACAGCTAACAGGTGGCAGTAGTTGGCGTTGCGACAGCCAAGTGCCGGTGGTTATTTAGCTTACAAGAATATATATACTCATTTAATACATACTACATGGTATCCACAAGCAAATTATTTGTCATTAAAAGGTGTAAAGATAAAGCAATATTTTTAGCGACAAAAAATAAAAAAGCATACAAGGGCAAAGTCGTCAAATAGAAAAATCTTAATGCAAATTACGCGACCTCCCTCAACCCCCTTTATCCCCCATGTGCATCTTCACATTTCACAATCAAATACCTTAAAATGATGAACATCACCTACCAATGCCCATTTCGGTGCAAGTGCGGCCGCAATTTCGTGAGCTACAACACAAGCCCGTCTCGATCCTCGTGCCCAAGTCTCCCTCCAGTAAAGAATCAAAGTTGATCGGCATTCATCATTAGGATTGCATCAAGTATCAATTACTCCGTATTATTGTTTAGATATATTTTTGTAGGCCCACCCCACTACCAGTCTATTTGAGCTAGCCTGTTACATCCTTTGCTCGGAGAAAGTGCCCCTTTCCGTTGCTAAAATCGGCCTTCAAGTACACCGGAGCCGCCCTACAACCAACAACATAAGCATAACTAAAGTATTTTGATTTGAGAAACTTTCGAATGGAAGTAAAAGTATTATTTTAAAAAATTTGTAACGGGAAGTCAAAAGTATTTTAGAATTTTATGTGTGGTATTGCTCGAAGGATCAAAAGTTGTAACGGAAAGTCAAAAGTATTTTTGACTTTTATATATGGTATTGCTCCAAAGATCAGCGGTTGAGGTAAGATTGAGCTTCCACCAATAGGTGGGAGTGCCTCGCTAACGAAGTTTAATACGAATACCTTATTCCTTAACAACCTACGAAATTCAACTGACAACCGATAGTATCCCTAAGCGACAGGCTCCATGTCCCTCTGTGAGAGTAACACGCAAAATAAATCAGTAACAGCTTATTGGAAAAATGTAAAAGCAAGCCTTAAGTGCATGCGCATACACCACGGCGGCCCTCAATACATGCACACATGCATACTAGCATCATGACAGTAAATTGTTTCCCGACGACATCAAACAGCAACCACTGGGACTTCTTTTTGGTTGTTAAAAGACTTAGAAGTAACATAGAAATTGTTCTCCTTCGGAAATTGACAAAAGAAGACGATTAATTAGCGTACTAACTACAAAGGAAGCCTCCAGGTGGGATAAGCCCCCCAAAACTTCGTAGTGCCACTAAATAAGAACTGATACAAGGCTATAACCTCTTACTGTTATAATAAGAAAAGCTGTGAAGACCAAAAAATAAGATTAACTATATGCCATAATTGTACCAGAAGAAAGAAATACAAGAAAAAAGAAATCGGTTGATAATTCGTTGCACGTACTCTAACCACAGTAAAAGCTTCTTCTCCTAAGGTTTTAGCCTTGACTAAGAGTTCTTGAGCCAGTCAAGCTCTGTTTCAGAATAAGTATAGTCTCTTGGCTCAATCCAAGAGCAATTTAGTAACTCTCTTGTATCCCCTAAATTTGTACTCGAGAAGTCATTTCCAAACGTTTGATGCATACCGGTTGCTAGAGAATAAAACACTCCATATCGACCATGCAACCTAGGCAACTTGGGAAAATATATCTTGTTCTCCATCCCAGGAATGTGACTTGTTGCCGAAAGACATGTTGAATCACTAAGAAATAGCATCTTGTCACCCAATTCCTCAATTTCTTGCCACTCCATCTTTAAGCGATCCAATCTGAATACGGAAATCTTTGCCCCGCGCTTAAATCCCTCCACTCCAACAAAGACGGACATTATATCCTCCTCGCATTCCAAGAGAAAGTTTTCATACACCGAATCAAAAGGCGCTTTTTCGGGTTTGTCTAGAACTGTCCACTTACCTTCCTCGCGATCAAACACGCCTAATTTGCCATCTCGGCCCAAGCAGTACAACAGTCCATTACAGAAAACTGGATTGCAAGGTGAAGGAAACATGGGTACGTTGTTGGGAAATACGTTTACATTCCAACTGCCCTCTCCGCGGACAATGGTTGATATACAAACAACCTCGTCAAAAAGAGGGTCAACCCCAAAAACTGCACAATCCGAGGATGTGGGAGGTGCTGTAAAGGTCATCACTCTGAACCTATTATAACCTTTAGGTAAATCAGGTAATTCGACTTTCGCTCTAGTAAATGGATTGTAGAAGAAATGAACGTCTCTATCAGACATCAGTAGCCAACCATCTTTTGAAAATCGCACCTTTGCAAATCCTAACTCGGGAATTTCCATGGAGTAAGGTTTACAGTAAAGTGGGTGGAAAAAGTTGAGTCTCGTGCCTACAAGCGGTTTAGACATGAGCCATTGGGATCGAACCAATGGAGCTGGAATTGATCTCCATGCAGTACAGACACCACGAAAACGGCTGATTTCGGTAGGAAAATAAAGGCGTGATATTATCAAATTCAAGATATCGGTCGGAAGTCCAGCCCAGTCTCTAATTTCGTCTGCAAGTTCCTCTTCTGTTGCCCTATAGTTCGTCATATATGATCTGCTTGGAGAAGCAAAAGGCTCTGATAAAAAGGAGGCTCTGGTAAAAAAGATAGTAAAAGGCCAACCAGGTCCCTTGCAAAGAGACAATTTGCTTGTATTTATAGTTGAGGTTGAGAAAAGTTCAAATCCTAGAAGGAATAGGAACTGTACTCTTAACATAAGTCAAAGGAATAGGAACTTATACTCTTTTAAGGTAATTGAAGATTAAAGATTTCGTTAGGATTAAGAAGAGTACCCCTTTTAAGGTAGTTGTTATAGATTCCAAACACAAGACAAAAACTGGAGGG
The DNA here is from genome assembly GCA_033070095.1 of Escallonia herrerae. Classification (NCBI taxonomy): domain Eukaryota; kingdom Viridiplantae; phylum Streptophyta; class Magnoliopsida; order Escalloniales; family Escalloniaceae; genus Escallonia; species Escallonia herrerae. Next base: position 18,001 of record JAVXUP010003289.1, on the reverse strand, counting down.
TAAATTCTAACCGCCTTCAGCCTGTATTGTTTGACGGCGGTGGTGTTGACCATGAGACAGCGGTTGCGATGAGATTGGGATCGGCCGGCGTTTGTGCGGGATTGGTTGCGACTTTTGGGTTGCTGTTTTTCGGCCGGTATTGGTGGACGGCGTTTGGGGTTCGTTGCGGCTGGCGACGATCTCCTCAACGGCAGAGAAGAGGGAGTCATGTTGACCGGTTATGGTGGTGGCCGGTTACGGTGGGTTGCGGAGATGAAGGAGTGGATGCGATCCATTGACGACGGCGAAGATGGTCTGCGGAGTTCAGAGAAGAGTGGTGGTTGCGATCCATTGACTTGACGGCAGGGATTTGGCGGCGTTGATCGAAGGAATGGCGGCAGCAGAGTGTTGGTTGGATTGGTGGCTGCTCCGACGGCACGGCGGCTGATCTGGTGGGTGCATCGAGAGCAAGGTGACACGGCGCTGTCCTCGACGGCCGGTTGGCCCTTGGCGCCTACATCGCCTGTGCCGGCGGTGGTGGCGATTTCTTGCTTTATTTGTTGTCCATTCAATGTGTTATGCTTTGTGTACCACGTGCATTGTTGATTGTACAAAATGATTATAATATTATTTGCATCTTTAAATAAAATTGTAGATGTTTTTTAGCCCATACAACTTTAGTATTATAGTTTTATTAGGATCTTCGATCTTCAACATTTTATTTTAGTTTTTTTCTAACCCATGCAACTTCAATATTAATTAATTTTAGGTTTGATTCAGTAATTCAATATAAAATTATATGTCGTTCTTTGACCACGTAAGAAATAAGTTTTTTTTTGCCACAATTAAAACTTATATACATGAGTCAGATTGTAACATTGTCATGCGTATACTATATTTTGCAGGGCTATACCTGAAGTTTCAGGAAGACTATTAAAAGACGTAGAAAAAAAATAGAGTCCAATTATTTCTTTACACAATCTTCCGTGTTACTTATCTGAAAGCAATTGGGTTTAATAAGCAAATTAAAATATAATGCCTTTAGTTCTGTGATGTTATATCTACTTTTTTTTACTTTGATGAAATATTATCTAAGCAGATCTTCTTTAACTGATACATTAAATGATTCGTACACGCATCGGGTGTGCACATCAGCTCGTACTCTTTTAAGGTAATTAAAGATTAAAGATTTCGTTAGGAGTAAGAAGAGTACTCCTTTTAAGATAATTGTTATAGATTCCAAACACAAGACAAAAACTGGAGGGTAAATTCTAACTGCCTTAATTAATAATATTCAAATCATATCATATTATATCGTAATATTTCTCTTTCTGTGTTTTCTCTCACCAAATCTCTCTCTCTCTCTCTCTCACACACACACACACACACCCCAGACCACACAGGGCATTATCGCCGGCCGTCAGCCTCCACCCCGTCGTTTATCAAAAAATCACCAAATCAGGCATTTTTCAATCGCTACGCAGTCGCCATCATAAAAATCACCAATACGGGACATCTCTCTCTCTCACACACACACACTCACACATCAGACCACATAGGGCATCATCTCTGGCCGTTGCTCATCACTGGCTATGGCAACCCACCACTGTCGCCGACCAACCTTTGCAATGGCCAACCACTCCAACCCCCTAACAAACAACCGTCGCTATATAGACCCACCACTGCAGATCTGTCCTCCCCGACGACAACAAATTACTGCAGTTCTATCTACTCAGCCACCGGCTGTCCTCCATCATCTTCGTCACCTTCGTCTCATGCCGGCCTCCAATGCCGACGATCCACCAGCCCTACCATCACAAAACACCACTATACCAAAACCCACCACGTCGACCTTCTCTTCTGCTGCCACATCACAGAAATAGCCACAACCACCTCGAGACAGCGGTCAATGGACCACAAGAGTCGCTAACGGACCACAGAGGTGGAACACCTAAACCACCACAAACCACCAACTTTGGATCTTTTCCCGCTGCCCACCTCTAACCCAAGTCGTCGGACTCAGTCTACAAGATCTAAATATCCTCTTCCAAAGATGACCGAGATGATCAATCCAAGGAGATGGAAAACCTAAAAGTAACTTGCTCATGTCCTTCTAGTTATTTGATTGGTATTACACTTCTTGCATGATTGTTCATTCTATGTAAGTTTAAGGATTTGCAAAAATGGGTGATTAGATATGGGGGGTTTTCTATTCGTGAGTACTTTGTATTAATTGAGGGTTTGAAGAGCTAATAATTTCATGTTTGTTTTCTTCATCAAAATGATAACGTCGTTGAAGGAATCACTACAAATAAGCACATAGAGGAGGCTAAAGAAGGCATCAATAAGCATATAGAGGAGGCTAAAGAAGGCATTAATAAGCACATATAGGAAGGCTATTCTTAGGGCCGATAGATTGAGTGTTAAATTTATTAGCTCTGCTGCTTTGAATAAGTTTGGTGATCTCTCCATCATGCATAAATATATAGATACATAAATGTTTAAAGGGATCTCAATAGTGTCAACTGAGAACAGTGACTAATTAATAAACCTACATGTGCAATGGTAGAACAATGTCCTATGTTTAGGACTTCATTGTTCCACATTTCCACATGCTCAATGAAATTTGATTTCAGAGTGACAAAGTTCATTGAAACTCAGTAGTAATGGGACCTTGATCCTTCATTTACATATGGACATGGGACATGCAGACAAAAAGTTAATCAGTTTGTGATTTGCAGAAGAAATTACCTAGTTATGTGATATTGCTTTCTTTTTCGATGCACTTGTAGTTTTAAAATCTGGACTCTCAAGAGGCAAATTGTCACAGAAACATTTACTAATGATCTCAAGACGTAACACCATAATGTGAGGGTCTCGTTGTACAGACCAGAGAACTCTCATGAGTTTGAGAGCAAATTGTAGTGGTTTAGAAAATAAAATTCTGATGCTTGTGTACATGATTATATTGTAATATCGACCAGTGCATCAAAACTGCAACTGACTATGTATATAATTCTACTTAATTATGTTAAAATTACTTTCAAAAGAATCATCAAGAACAAGTCCACCGAACAGTTCTCTGGAATTCTATATGTATTGACCATGCTCAATTGTCGTCTCTCTGCCTAGTCCTAAATTATAGTTTGGGCTAATTACAGCAGTGTCCCTGAAGTTAGGGTATAATTACAGTCAAGGACATTAAGTTTCAAAATGTAACATACCGTGACCACCAAAACTTTGAAAATGTATCAGCCGTATCCATCCGTTAGGGTTCCGTTAAAAAATTATACTTTTTGACTGATGTCATTCATATGTATTTTTTAAATGCCAATACTACCCTTATACCGTTTATCTACATAACACTGTATAAAGATTACAAACCCTTATTTAAAAAAATTAGGCTTTCAACCCTAATTCCCAAAATTAGGGTTTCAAACCTACTTCTTTCTCTTTTCAAATTAAGATTTTAACCCTATTTTTTAAATTAGGATATTATTGAACCCTTATTTTTTTCACTCTTTCTTATTTTAAATCCTTTTTTCTTTACTTTTTCTATTTTTAAATCTTTAAATTTTCACTTTCATATCTTTAAATCTTATTTTAAATTATTTTTTCACCTCTTCTTCTTCACAGCAGCCCCCCGACAAATCCCCATCTCCTATTTCCCGTCCAACTGGCGACCAATCAACCAACAGCACCCGCGATGGAGTCGGTGCCACCAGCAACCCCGACGGATCCCTATCTCCTCTTTCCAGTCCAACCGGTGACCAATCAACCAACAGCGCCGGCGATGGAGTCGGCGCTGCCACCACTATCCCCGACGGATCCCCATCTCCTCTTTCCCGTCCAATCGGCTACATATTTACTTTTTTTTTTGGATAATTACCTTAAATCTTGTTTTAGTTGATAGGTTAACTTAAACACAGTGGTAGATCGGTGGTTGATGGAGTTCGTTGTGGTAGTTTGATGACTGTCGACGATGGTGGTCAAGAGTGGTCCGTGATGGTGGGTTTGGTTTTGGGTAGTTGTCTATTTAAGGTTAGGGTGGTCAAATGGTGGTAGTTGTGGTGGAATTTGGGTCATTGGTGGAGGCGGTGGTGGATTTCGGGTTGGTGGTGGTAGATTGGTCATGGCAATGGTGCAGGTGGTGGACCACGGCATGGTGTAGGATGGTTGGGTCACGGTGGTGGTGCTGGGTGCTTGGGTCACGACTGTGGTGCCCGGTGGATAGGTCACGGCGGTGGGGCATGGTGGGTGTAAATAGTGGTTTGGGAAGAGAGAGGAAAAAACAAACTGAAGAGAGAGAGAAATTTATGGGGTAAAAAATGGTTTGGGAAGACAGAGGAGGGAAAAAATAAAATAAGAGAGAAATTATATTTTGAAAGTAAATAACCTTCAAACTCAAGGGTAATGAAGTCATTTTCTTAAAACCGTTAAGTATTTTTGTATTCCGTTTGGCCAACGGACATAAGTGTAATTTGTCCAAACTATTGTCATTGCCTGTAATTACCCCCAAACCTCAGGGATATAAGTGTAATTAGCCCTTATAGTGTCCATATTTTTCCCTAATTTTATTAAAGCATTTTCTGTAGTGAACTTCTTTACATTGTCTTTTATGGAATTTTACTTGGTTGTCTGAGGGTTAGCAATATTCTATGGAATAATTCATTTGTTGTGTGTGAGCTTCAAGTTAATTTTTCTCACAAAACAGTGCTTTGAGTACCTCTTGACTCTTTCAAAAGTTTCTACGATCTCAAGAACCGTTTCTGTTGATGTGCTATTTTGTCTATTTGTCCTGTATATTTTTGTTAGATGTGACCTCTTACATTAGAAACATTGTGATACATGACATTGGAAATTGTTATTAAGGGACTTTTTTAATTGATTGTTCTGAATTGTTGCAAGGATTTGTTGTTTTGCATTTCTTAAGTGTTACAGATAAGAAGTATGTATATGCTCTTGAGCTTTTGATGGAATCATATGAACCTAATTCAGTTCGTCCTGGGGGCAGAAACATTATGTACAAGAGATTGTAATGTAATGTAGTTTTGTTTTGTATCGTTCTTTCTTTTCGGGATACTCATTAGTCGAGGGTTCGATAAAGGTGGTAAATCATGTGTGCTACCTCATACTCTTTAGTTGACTTAGATCGAATATGAATTGCTTTGTTGTAGTGTATGAACATTTTAATTTGGACAGAGAAGAAGTTGTAAAAGAGATAGCTTAATTGGAATTCATGGTTACAATGGGAGAAATGTGACCTGAAACTTAATGAACAGTCATTTTTGGTCCAGTTGAGAAAAACGCCCGATGAGACCTCATGTTTCGTATGTATTTCTTATTTCAGCTTGGAGATTAAAAAGGTTCTTGGTTTATATTTTTCAGTTTCAGTGAAACTTGTAATTTATTTTTGGAAATTCTAAGTGTATCGTAGTATATAATATATTTAGTGAACTTCTAACTTTGGTAATCGAGTATTGTTTTTTAGTTGGTGGTGTATATGACTTAAATCTATGTGTATTCCCTAAGCCATAAGATACCTTCCCCTAATTATCGGCGTGAGACCTATTCTTTCTTTTTCTCGAAAGATGCATCTATGGCCTTTTCAGCTTCGAAAGGCATTGTTGAAATTAGAGAGCAAACTCGACCAACAAAGGATGGCAGTACTTGAACCTCACGTTCACAAAAAACTTGGTAACATCACCCCCAAGCAAAGGGGAGGACCCAATCGGTCTGCATCTGCATTTAGTGCTGCCTACACCTTTCAAGAGACAGTTAGAAGGATAATAAACCTATTTACATACTCCATTTTTCTGGCCAACACTCCCAAAACCCACAAACTCCTTTCTCCGGCCAACACACCCAAAACCCACATATTCCCGTCTCTAGCGTCCACACCCAAGACCCACAAACTTCCTTCCCTGGCCACCAACCCCAAATCCCATCAAGCAATAACCCAATCATGCACAATCCCCTACCCAGCAGCTTCCCCTTACTACCCAACCAACCGTAGCAACCCAAATTAAAACCCTTACCCACATACACAACCAATCCCATAAGATGCCTTTAGGCGGGAAGCCAGTGCAGACCACGATCAATCGTGGAGATCGAACAACGCCCTATGATAGCAGCTACCATAGTCGCAAAGATGAAATCAAAATAAAACACGAGATGAAAAGAACCACACAATATTAAAAACCTATTCTACCACGCTACCACACACTGGAGTAAGCCGGCAGAGGCACAAAGACGATATGGCGATTTTTTTTCGCTTTTTTTTTTAGAGAGAGTTTTGAGCAAAGGCTATTGTCGTCAATCATGTTAAGTCCCATCTTGAGGAGAACGTTTCCAATGCTATTTAAACTAGTAAAAGAAGTCCCAGTGGTTACTTTTTATGATGTCATCAAGCTAAAGAGAATTAGCTGGTCCGAGTTGCTGATATGCATGCTTGCACGTGTTATGGACAGGTGTGTGTATGTGCGTGTATTAAGGGTTTGCTTTTACATTTTTCTGTCAGCAATTTGTGATTTATTTTGTTTGGTAAACCTAGCTATGGATGATGTTCGTTTCACTATGCATGCCCCACTTCACTTCGACTAACAATTTATCGATGGTGGATTGCTAGTTCTATCGAGTTGGGGACTGTTAGGTGGAGCTTCACCGACTGACAAAGGTGCTAGGAGAATGAAAGGTAACTGTCTGGGACAAAAAAAATGTGGCAAGCTGTAACGTATGTAGATGTGCAATTTTTTTCTTTTTTTTTATAAGCAATTTGCATTAAATAAAACTAACTATTACAGCCTAGGGTAATGTCCGAACGAGTATCCGTGAAAATAACTAGGACTAATTACACCTATGTCCCTGAGGTTATGGTGTAATTACAATCAATGACACTAAGTTTCAAAAGGTATCTACCGTGCCCTTCTGTCCTTTATCCATTAAAAAATCATACATTTTGATGATGTCATCCATTACGTATTTTTAAAATACCAATACTACCTTTAATACAACAACTCTATTTTTTATATCTTAAAAAAACCCTAAGCTCAAACATATCTCAATAGTGTAGCAGGTAAGAGAAGGAAAGCAAAATTTCTCCAGCTTTCTCGCTTCCAAGTTCCATCCATACATATCTCCACTTGTAGCTACATTGTGCTCAATTCTCCTGTGTGTGTGTGTGTGCACGGAGGAAGCTAAAGAGAGAAAATGGTGAGAGCAACATCGGTGCAGAAGCCACACGCATCCACAGCCGATCTACTGCCAGCGGCATGGGGCGATGGAGCTGCCGGGTGCATATCGAGACAACAGAACCATGGAATTGTACGCCGTGTGAAACGCCCATCCTCTCTCCCTCCAAGCCAATGCCACCCCAAGCCACCGCGTGTAATCTCTTGCCAGCGTCGAAACCTATCGTCAACGACGTCGCTCTTCTCCCTCCATCTTTTCTCTCCTCCCAACAGCAACCAACTACCTCACCACACCGCCGGCAGCTCCATCTCCCTATGCCGGCAGCTCCATCACCCAATCAAATTTCTTGGGTTGGGAACAATCAGTTGAAACTTAATATACTGATTTTGAGGATTGGATTTCTCTATGAATGGAAAAAGGGTGCTTTGGATTGGGAGTAACCACTAGTGCTTTGGATTGAAACCCTAATTGGAGACCAAATTAAGTTTCAAAACCTTAATTTTTAAATTAGGGTTGGATTTTAAAATCCTAATTTTTAAATCAGGGTTTGAAATCCTCAAAATTTCAGGGTTTCAAAACCCTACTTGAAAATTTAGGGTTTGATATCCTAATTTGAAGAGAGAAATTAGGGAAGAAATAACTAAATGGCATTTAATATCCTAATTTGAAGAGAGAAATTAAGGAAGAAATAACTAAATCGCATTTGAAAAATTAAGTTCCTAAATCATGGGTAATTTGGTCTTTTCGTTTCAAACCATTATGTATTTGTATTTTTCGTCTAGTCAACGGACATAAGTGTAATTTGTCCAAACTATTGTCCTTACCTGTAATTACACCATAATCTTAGGGACATAAGTGTAATTAGCCCAGACAACTAAGACAACGCATGCGAACTGATGGTCTTGAAAGTGGCCAACATGACCTTGGAAAAAATATTGTTACATATTTTATTAAACCTTGTCATAATTTTATTCGTAACGTGTTTGACTGTTGTTATTTATTGTGTGTAACCCTAGTCTTCTTCTACTATAGAAGGAGACCACTACTACCATGGAGAACACATATCAAAGACATATTCTTGATACTTTTATATGCTCTCCACAATCTCTATATTTTGGTTTTGGGGCAACTTGATCAGGCTAGTTTGATAGTCATTTTGTGCACGCACACATAGAGAAGGCAGCGCTGCGAGTCTTGAGTTTTAACTTGGAGAGTTTATCGTTCGTCAGAACCTGTACATAGGGAGGCAATAAAGCCTTTAGGATAGTGATTTTGTCACGACTCTCGCAGGCCAGCGTGAATTTACTTTTAATTCTCTATATCTTGAAATTGCATGCTAGTTAAAATACTTAGCAATATATATATATATATATATATATATATATATATATATATATATATATATATATCTGTATGCTTATAATATGCTTATTTTGCATGCCTAATATATTTATTTCACCATACGTGTTGATAATTTTTCATGGTTAAGCAAATAAATGCTTTAGTCATATTTTTATGATTAATTGTTAGGGCAAATTCAAAATTGTACACTCAACTTCACGTTTTTTACAGCTTTAATACCCAAGTTTGGAAGTGCGTCAAAGAAGTATTTAACTTTGAAATTTTGTATCAAATCAGTTCCTTGATTCGCGGATGACAGATATGTTAGAAAGTCAGAATGATAAGACTGTCATTATGAAAAAAATGACATAAAGTCTGTTTACGTGGCCACGTGGGACGTCCTTTTTTTACTCTCTATCTCTTATCAAACAAAAAAACTCTCTCACACATACACTCTCTCCAAAAAATCTCTATCTCTTTCTCTAAAGAAAACACTGCCGGGAGGTTACATGTTCAAGTTTGATATCTTGGAGAAGTAGCAACGATCCATCTACAGGAGATTACACGTTCAAGCTTAATACTCGAGGCTTCCCAAAAATATTTTTGATGAAGAAGGATATGAGGTTGTGCAGAAGTGGACCATAGAATGGGCTCAAATTCAGTGGGGTTCCTGAAATGAAGCCGCTATACTTCATAAACTTCTTCTTTGCGATGAACCTTGATGAGATTTACTACTCATTTGAGTTGACGAACTCCTCATTGTACTCAAGGTTGGTGATAGAACATATCGGTTTACTTAAAAGGTTCACATGGATCAAACAAGCTATGTGTGGAATTCTTTTTGGTATGCACCTAAGGATCAGTGTGACGATTATAAGGAGCGTGGTGTCTATGTGATCTGTGACAATAACTTGTCGCCTGTGTGCAAGTACGCTAAAGGGTTTGAGCCAAATAACCAGTAGGTGTGGAGTTTGAGAGATGGGTTAAGTTAGTGTGTTAGCATAAATAAGTTGAGTTGCGGGGGTGATGGGTTCTTGGCCTTGAAGAAAAAAGTTGCCTGAGAGTTCGCAGGCATTTTGGATAAGAGTGTTAGGATTGAGGAGTGTGGGAAAATATGCAGGCAAAATTGTTCTTGTATGGCTTATTGTAGTTTGGATATCATTAGGGGTGGTTCTGGGTGTATGATTTGGGTGTGGGTTCTTCGCAAAATTGTTCTTGTATGACTTATTCTAGTTTGGATATCACCGGGGGTTGTTCTTGTATGGCTCATCTGGGTTTTCAGTTTTTGAGTTCAATTTGAAAGCATTGGGAAGAAGAAGATAGAGAGAGAGAGAGAGAGAGAGTACATTGATTTAAGGGACAATTGTGTAAAATACCCTTGTGGTTTGGAGTCATTGCAAAAACACCCCTCTGGTTACAAAAATTGCAAAAAGGCACCCAAGGTTGCAAAAGTCTTGCAACCGTAAAAAAAACGTTAAAACTAACGACATGTGATATTCACGCTCCTGAAAAGCCCGTTTGGTAGAGATTAACTTAGCAAATGACCAAAATGCCTTTTCTATCTTCCTCTTCCCAAATCCTAAGCCCTAAATCCCACCGCCGCTTCAGTACAATCGCCACCGACGTCGCCATCTACTCTGCCAAATCGCCGCAGCCCCCTCAAGCCCAAAACCTAGCCACCATTTTCAAGCCCCATCCAGTTTGCCTGGTTTCTGCCACCATTTTCAAGATCTTGGGTGTTGAGACCTTTCTGCCACAGCCCGTTTCTACCACCATTTTCAAGCCCCGTCCACCTCCGAAACCGCGAGCCCCAACCACCCACAGCCAGCCCTGTTCGCCTAGCAGCTGCCATCCTCGTCATCGTGCTCCACCGATGTAACCCCCCACCCCGTCTGCCACTTGACCCACCCACAACCGGCACCACCCTATTTCTCATCCAACCTCGCCGTCGCCAACTTGTGCACACAATCACATTACCGCCAAACTTAATCACACAGGCGAGAACCTTACCTTTCCGGCGAAAAAGTAAGAACAGTGGGCAGTGAAGGAACACAATTTTCATGTATATGGGTTCTACCAAACTTAATCGAACCCTAATCAAACCGATTCGAACTCTAATCGCACAAATTCAAATCTAAGGTTTGATCTGAATTTGTGCAATTCGAGTAATTAATCAAATCAATATCTTGCGCCGCCGTGAACCCCATCGATCCATGCTTGCGCCGTCGCGAACCCGCCGTCGATCCCAGGCAGCTGGCCTTCGTGCATGTCCAGATCCAAGGATTTAGTGGAGAAGGAGAGAATCAAAGGAAAAGAGAAAGGGAAAGGACGTGCCCTTTTTATATAGAAGGGCAATTTTGATATTTTTACTATTCTGTTACGAAAATTTTACGGTGCAACACCTTTGTAATCACAGGTGTTTTATGCAATTTTTGTAATTTTTTTGCAACTGCCCCAAACCACAAGGGTATTTTACCCAATTTTCCCTTGATTTAATAATTAATTTGCATTGGAAACATAAAAAGGACAGCCCTCGTGAGAGAAGAGAGTACATTGATTTAATAATTAATTTGTATCGGAAACATAAAAAAAAGAAGGCCCTCGTGGCCGTGAACAGACCTTGTCTTTTTTTTTCCCTTCATAATGACAGTTTTACAATTCTAATGGCATTCGTCATCGTTCAGTCAAAGTACTGATTTGATAAGTTTTTTCAAAGTTACGTATTTCTTTAACACACCTTCAAACTTGGTACTAAAACTGTACAAAATATAAAGTTGATTGAGAGTACAGTTTTGAGATTTGTCCAAATTGTTATGTGAAGTTAATGCGGCAAATCCAATCTATAATTCCAACCACATCCTCCATATTAGATACTGTTGGACGTCAAGGTATATGGCCTCGACAGTATAAGGTCCCTATATATCTAATTTTCTATACCCAACAATATATTTTAATCCTTACCAATTTGGAAGCTTCAACCCTGATTCCTTCTTAGCCCTTTATAGAAAGAGATCAAGTAATGTGGCGCATTCTCTTGCTTTCTCACAAAGAAACCAAAAAATCTACAAACATGTGCCTGACAGGCCTTTGATTTCTGTCCTAGTAAGTAGTTAAAGAAAATGTCCCAATGGGCATTAATTTTCACTTCAAAAAATTCCTTGTGTGAGCATATTTAAGTCATTAAAGAAATTCCTTGTGTGAGCATTAAAGAAAATGACACATTCAATCACATAATCTTTAAGTCATGAGCCTCGTGAGTCAGCAAGTTCCTCTACCACGCTTCTGCCCTTCGATGAAAAGCTTTTGAATGGGTGTAGACGAGTAACAACAACGGTTGGTGTACACGTGTTTCGAACATTAATGAGTTGACATTATTGGCTCGTTGTGTAATTTTTTTTAGAAGTCTGGTCAATGTTTTAAAACCAATGTCGATAAAGTTAGGTCCTTCTAGATGTGTATAGATTATATCACCGGAGGAACAAACCGGGAGGGACGGTTGTGATTGCACAATAGTTTAGCGTTACAATTAAACTATAAAAGAGGTGGGGACCGTCAACGAGGCAGGTTAGACTAAGTACAAAACCCGCTGCGGGTTAAAATTTTAAATACGATACTTGTTACATAATCCAATCCAAGTCAAAATAATCTGTTCCTTTTGGATCAGAACGGGTAAGTTGAAGTTTAACCCATGTTTATCTGACCATTACCTTTTCCAATTAGGACTAGTAGGAATAGAGCGAGGGTGTACGTACTGTCGGTCTATATATACACAAGTTTGTTTGATTATTCAGTCACGTACCTGGCGTATTCTTTCTTCAAATTAGCCGGCACCAAGCTGTTTCAAAGAGTAAGTCCTCTCTTTTTCTAATACCATTAAGTTTGTTGTTTCATTATGCATACGCTAATTTGATTGCCAATCATGAGATTATGGTACAGAATTGCATATAGATTTTATTCGGTATAGAAATTAGAATTGCATGTGTAGGAGGGTTTGGGTTTTAGGGTTTAGAGTAGTCTACTTAAAGCATGTTTCCACTTGAGCTGAATTATGTTTTGCAGGAAGATGACAAGCAGCGAGTCGAGTGTGACGCCTCCTCTTCTACCTTGTCCTTGGCTTGTGTACTCGCAGGGGAGGAAACGCCAGAACTTCTACAGCATACCACAACGCACGTACTATATTGGGAAGATACAATTCATGTCAGGAAAGCGGATTTGTGCTAGCTTCTTTGGATGGATGGTTATGTTGGACAGAAAGTCAAAGTCATGCTTCTTATTGAATCCTACATCCATGGAGAAGATCAACCTGCCACCTTGGAAGCTCCCTGTTGTGCAAACATGTGTCATCACCTCGTCACCAACTGATCCAAACTGCATCGTCGCATTCTTGGACAATGAAGAACCTTACATTACGTTTTGTCGGCCGGGTGAGGACAGATGGGTCGAGCAGGACTATGGAACATCGTTGTATGAGAATGACACACTCCATGCCGTCACAGTGTGCAAAGGAAGTATCTACGGCCTAGCGAGTAGAGAACTTGTGAGATTAGAGGTTCGGGATGGTATATTTGTGATGAACAAACTAGTAGCAGACATCCCTCCTAGGATATATCTGACTGAAGTGATTCGAGAATATAATTATTTGGTTGAATCTTGTGGAGAAGTGTTCTGTGTCAGCATGTTATTCGAGGTATTCGACATTGCAGCTTGGAAAGTTGAAGATATACAAGTTTATCGGATGGACTTTTCGAAAGGAGAATGGGTGAGGGTCGACAGTTTGGGGGAAGATCGTGCGTTCTTCGTGAATGGATTTGGTAACACAGCGTCGTGCTCTGCATCAGAATCTGGGGTAGAGGGAAACTCCATTTACTTCATTGACAGGGATTATAGAAGCTTGGGTGTGTTTAACGTTGAAGAAAGCAGCGTCCACGTTTCCCTACCTACTTGTCCAAATGTGGTTCATAATTTGCCAACTTTCTGGGTTATGCCTAAAGCATGACTGTTGTGCATATACATAGAAGCATCTCTAAATTTTTAGTTTGAGATTTATGGCATGGCAGCGAACTGTATTAGGGGACTGCAAGAAGATTATAAAAGTATACAACTAATTTCCCCCCGCCCCGAAATTGAATTCTGTGGAACTATCAACAACTCGCCCATGCAAGAGTCTTTGGTTTGCAAAGTTAATTAAGTGCCTATAGTCTTCCCATCCTTCTCCATGGCCAGTAGCAGTGCTACCACCTGCCTGCTCAGCACTTGATGCATACAGGGATACTTAACTCCGTCCCTGCTCATCAAAAGTTTGGGAGAAGCTTGCACTATATTAAAGAGAGTATAAAAGGATTGAAGAATGCCTGGATAGTTTCATCAAGTGATGGCCTCCGCTATTAATTAATACTATCTAGTATTCTCCTTACTATCTTGATAATTACTTGTGCTAGAATGTTGGAATATTTTAATAAAATAAAATGTACATCATAGCATTATAATTATATTGCAAAAAAGAGGCTATAGTGTAGCCAACTTACATGTAACTTATGTGGTGAGTTACAAATGTAATTTATCGAGTAAAATTAACTCATATTTGTTTATGGAGTATATAATATGTTTTATTGTTTGGCATCCTCTAAAAGATTATCATTATTTAATAAATTACAAAAGTTTTAAAACTTATTTATGTGGCCAATAAATGAATTATGATTGACCATATATATGTATGATGTGTGTGTGTGTGTATATTATATATATAGTGGTGTGCAGCATTAAGTAGTAATGGTGCCTCGTAGATTAGACGAACTTGTCACAAATGAAAAACATTTTCGTGTAAAATGATGCCAGTCTTGTTTGTTATACATAGACCACTAATATGATTTAAAAGGTAAAGAATATTGACAGGTTCGGCCAGTGGCACAGCCAGAAACCATACATGGGCTGGGCACCTCATGTACAACAGAAAATTAAATCAAAAGGCTAAGGTCACGTTTGACGCATATATATATTTTTTTTCAGTTTTGAAAACTATAAAAAGCTGCGTTTGGTAACCAGGTTTTTTTCCTTCTCCAATTTAAAAAATCAGTTTTTAAACTGCAGAGTGATAAAAAAAAAACTCTAGAAACTGTTTTTTTTTCACTTTTGGTTTTTTTTTTGGAGACCACCACCAACACCCTCCCACCGCCGGCAGCCACCTCCGGCCGCCGGCCACCACTGCCGGCAGCCACCTCCGGCCGCCGGCCACCACTGCCGGCAGCCACCGACAGCCACCTCCGGCAGCCAGCGACCACTGCCGGCTACTGCCGGCAGCCACCTCCGGCCGCCGGCAGCCGGCGACCACCGCCGGCTACTGCCGGCAGCCACCTCCGGCCGCCGGCCACCACCAGCCGCCGACAGCCACCTCCGGCCGCCGGCCACCATCGCCGGCTACTGCCGGCAGCCACCGGCGACTGTCAGCGCCACCTCCGGCCGCCGGCGCAGCCACCGCCGACTGTCGGCAGCCACCTCTGGCCGCCGGCCACCACCACCGTCGACCACCGCTACGCCCCGCCACCGCCACCGGGAATTGCCGAAATACTAAGTGAAAGTTTCGAGGCAATGTCTCTTTCACACTGCATAATATTCTATCTTTGTCCAAATATGCACTACCGTTGTTATTTTTTATTGCAATAATTGAAGGATTGTTGCAGTATTTTAATAAAAATAATATTTCTTATAAATAACCTTTGGGAAACATTATTTGTTGGACCAATTAGCCACATTCTTGTGACAATGGCAATAAACCCTTTCATATTACATTTTTCAATAAATAATTTTCATAATTAGTTTTTAACAAATCACCTTTGGCATTTATAAGTAAATATTTACACTTTGGCCAGTTGGATAACTTTAGAAATTTTCTAATATGTTTAGGCAGAGTAGGCTACAGAAAGTTTGTGGAGCAATCTTTCATTCACATTGTTAAGTTGTATAATTAGACGTTAGAATTAGAATCTTATTTTTGGACAAGAAGTTATGCGACGTTTCGCCCCTATATCAAAGAAGTTGACCTACTTCCATAATAACGCATCAACAGAGGTAGTAAGCCCAAAGATAGCCTGTGTTTTTTTAAGTTGCATAGATGAGAAATCCATGACGAATATCTTATTACTGTGGTTGCTAAACAGAATGAAGAAAGTCTTGTCAATGATAACATTAAACTATATGATGAGGCATGCAAAACATTGTCATGTATTTTGTTGTCTGTGATTCCTTTTCACATTGCTCACAATATTTCGACAGAGGATTAGATGTCCATTGTCATATGTAGGAATGTCAATATTCAAAAGCAACCCTCCTTTCTTTCATACATGTACAGTATTCATTCCTTATTGTTTCATACATGTTTTATATTCCAATCCAAAAATTTTCCCTTCTTGGGAAAAAATCATCTTAACATCACCACAATTGTGATACATTTTCACCAACCTAATGCTCCATATAAATAGGAATCTCAATGTTACAAAATTTTCACATCACCGACTAAAGCTATTTAGAAGACTTGTGGTAAAGTAATCATGCCAGTTAAATCAACTGAGAGGAAGGAAATAAAGCAGCTAAAGTCTAGTTACTGAAGAAGCATACCAGAAGGACTCCCAAACTATGTTCTGGGGAACTTTAAAATTCCCAGAAATACATTAGGGTCGTATCCATTGATAACACTAGCAAATTGCTAGCGAAACCTAGCCATCCGCACAAAATTAGGGACAGTAAAAAAATTACTATTGTGGGGCACGATCTGGCCGTCCATTCTCGCCCGTGGACGGCCAGGTCGCACTAGCAACTTGGGTAAAGTTGCTAGCACTAGCAACTTAAACTAAGATGATATATATATATATATAACAAGTCCCAACTGACTATAAAAGAGCTGCCTCATAATTATGGGATCACTGAGATGATGGAAGTGATGATAAATCAAAGAAAGGCAAATGTTGCCTTCATAATGAAAAACAGGTTGGTGATAAAATTATTTTCCTTTGTAAAAGAAATATTACCGTATGTTAATCGACCTTTGCTAAGAATTTTTCTATAGAACCCTAGCTAGAGGCAAAGTCTGATATATATCAAGGGGGATGAGACTCAAGTTTGAAATTGTATAAATCGCCTATGAATATACATCCTCCTAGTGGCTGGAGATCTTAGAAACTAGGTAAGGGGACCAATGAGTTATAGAGTGACTTGTTTTTATACATATACTACTCTTGTTTTATAAAATAATGTCCCTCTTTGTGGCGTAAGTACATGTTTCTCGTAACTATACTGAAGGTTGATATTTTACCACTTGATGAGTTCTATAAATATTATGGTGGGATGTCTTGGTTACGGAAACATACTTGATAGACTTACGTATATGAGATCAGAAGCTGATTCTTTAGAGCACTTATGAGAGTTAGGATAAAGCACAAGGCAAAAATGTGTTGGCTTGAGAAGTTTGGTGTAACACCCCAGATTTTTTTTTTAATCAGGATACTTGTGTAAGTGCGAATTAAATGTATTGTGAGTTTGAATTAAATAGTGAGCCTAAAAATCAATTTAAAATTTTCTTACTAGAAAGTGAGTTATACTTTTGGGATTAAATGACCCAATTTAAATTTGGATTTATAAAGTTAGAGAATTTTGGGACATAATGGGTATTTTACAATTCTTATTGTGTTAGGAATATAATTACATTCCTTTTAGGCTCATGACTTGTGTGCAATATAATTCTTAGGAGCACACAAACTTCAGAAGAGCCTCCAAAGAATCTCTAGGAAGAATACTCTTCAGATTTTGGTCATTATATTGAGGTACGATCTTATTTTGATATTGGGATTGAGGTTTGTGGTAAAAACCTACATAAGCAATGTGATTGATAGAGTCTAATAGAAATTTTGGGTATTATTATATTAGGGTTTTTGATATAATTTGTTTGAAAAGATCAAGACTTTGAGTTGATTTACGCAATTGAGGTAAGGGTTTTCTCACGCATTTTTCATCTGAATTCTGATTATCGATCCGTTCATCAATTGATTTGTTGTTTAAAGAGATCTATTGATTCTTTAGAACCCTAATTATATTCTTGATCGTTACGCTAAATAGTTCTTTGTACTTCCGATTATTGACTTTGATTCGTGATCTTTTTATTGTAGATCTTTGTAGCAAATTCAAAAGTCTGTAACTTTGTCGTTACTTGGCCAATTTTAGTGTTCTTACACTTTGTAAAAACCTCAATATTTTACTACAACTTTGTAGTTTTGGGTTTTCCGAAATTCAAAGTGATCCATATTCAAAAATAGACTTGAACATTGTTATGTTTATATTTCTGCCAATTCAGGTCAGCCAATTTCTATTTGTTGTATCTTATTTGTTTCTCATTGGTTTTTAATGATCTTTAATATTCTGAAATCCTTGAAGAGTCTTCTTCAACTTTGTACTTTAAGGTTTTATCAGAATCCGTTTTATTCTTGGCTTAAATTGAGTTTGA
>JAVXUP010003288.1:0-75998 GCA_033070095.1 Escallonia herrerae | reverse complement strand
GAGCAGAAAAGAAAAACATAAAATAGTGGAGTGTTTGTCTCCGCTAGTACACGTGGTTATTCATCGTCTAGAGATAGAAATCCTACAGAAGACTTATTAGAGTACTTTGGCATTTTGGAAGATGTAATTGAGCTAGATTATTTTGCAGCAGGAAAGGTGGTACTTTTTAAATGCAAATGGTACGACACTGTAAATCGAAATACAGGATCAAAACAGATCCATATGGATTTACACTTGTTAACTCAAAGAGATTTATTTATAAAGAGGAACCATTTGTGTTGGCCTCTCAAGTGGAGCAGCTGTTCTTCGTGGATCATCCAAGGGACAATGGTTGGCGTGTGGTTATTCGAACAAGGCCAAGAGACTTTTGTGAAGATGTGGAAGAGGAAGACAATGAACATGAGAAGTTATCATCCCTTTTCCCAAGTGAGGAGGAGGAAGATGAGGAGGGAGACGAGGAGGAGGACGAGCACGAGGACGAGGACGAGGACGAGGAGGAAGAGGAGGAAGTGGCTGAGGAAGATGAAAAAGAAAATGAAGAGGCAGAGAGTGATTCTATGAGTAGTGATTGATTTTTTTCACGTGTGCTATTTATTTTTGTGTACTATCAATTTCTGAATAGAACTTCTAAATGAATCATATCTTTGTTGGTTCGTTTATTTTGTTTCTTGTAGTCACTGAATTAAAGGTTGACTTCAATTTTGCTTTCATTCATTATCTATTCTAGTTTTGGTTATGTTTATACAAATATTTGTATCTATAGTGTTTCCATGGCTAATAGACGGCAGCCTCGAGCACGAGGAGGTCGCACCGCACAAATGCCATCACGAGATTCTCCCCAGATCAACGAGCAGCCCAATGTCGAGGTACAAACTGATGCCAATGTCGCTGTGATTACCGATACCAACATCGAGGATGAGGCGCTTGATGCTGAGATGACCAGTCATCTAGAGGGGTCACAAAGTGACCCACCATCCACAGGTAAAGCTGAGTTTTGAGAAGGAAAAATCTGATTTCATTCTATCTATATTGTCATAATTGGTAGTCCATGTTTGGGGCGATTGGATTGCTATCTATATTGACATAAGAAAGTAATCACACAGTAAGTTGCAATCTACTTGCATATCTTAAGCATTTGGTAATCCAGCTCTTGACCTTGGCAAGATGTCTCTCCATAGTTCTATTACATTCCTCGTACTTTGATCTTGTAGTCAGAATTACTCCCAGGTATCTTACTGGCAGAGTACTATCACTTATACCCAGGATTTCATGCAACTCCTTTAGGGTACTCATTTACCCCAGCAAAATACATAGCTGGGGTAAACAAGGGGTTTTTGGAAGAGCAAACCAGGATCACTGGTTTTATAATCCAGTGAGCGCTGGTTTTATAATCCAATAAACAAGAATTTTTTTTCCATAGACAAGATAAACAAGAGGAAAAGTCTACTTGTCTTGGTCCTCAAGAACCATGACATTTTAGCTTTCTTGGAAGAATTCATGAATGTGGAATTTTGAAAAATCTTTAAACACCACGTTTATTACCTCGATACCAAAGAAAGGTGGTGCATATGACTATTAGGATGTATGCAATAAAGATCGCCTGATTTTCTTATAGAAGCTGAAGCAAATGCCTTTAACTTTGTATGTCCTGATTTGAGCTTTGATAATTTATGAGTATATGAATATTTCTTGTGAGTAATTTATGGGGGCATCTGTTTGTATTTCATCACTAGTTTCATTTTTTCACTTGATACTCATAGAAATATGGATGTAGTTAGAGGTATACGGATAAATTTTTATATGTACCTTGCACAGCAGCATTAACATAGAGTATCCTGTAGATTAGGAAATAAATCGTGGTTTTAGCTTCAGATTTACCTTTCTAGATATTATGCGAAGCACGTTTGGTTCAATCTTGCAATTTATGTTGTTCATAGGGATATGTATGTACTTAGAGGTATACGGATAAATTTTATATATACATCTAAGGGCAGGAGAGTTATGTGTCAAAGGGCCTCAATGTTGAATTGCAAAATCATTGTTGAACTTTTTGGTACTGTGCTAAACATTTGGAATGATTGTCAACACCAAGCTAATAAGTTGTCTTCGCTTTTAGTAATGGCTACAGTGCATTATTAGAAGCACTTAGTTGCGGAAGTACGTAAAATGTTCAGATTGAGCTATTCTCAGTGTTAAGTTATCTTTGCTTCAGAATTACTTCTAGTAATGGCTAAGTGCATTATTAGAAGCAATTAGTTGCACAACTACGTGAAATGTTCAGATTGAACATTAAGCCCAAAAAGTCCAAGAATAAAGGGATGCCAAATAGTCCTATCTTTTCATAGTTTTCTATTATCTCGACGGCTTAACCAGTACATGTATCATGCACATCTTATAATGAACACATCACTCACTTTGAAAAAACCATGCAGTTCTTTGCACCTTATATAAGTTTCTGGGCATGCTTGATTGCTACATATCCAATTGGACATGTAAAAGACATGCGCAAAGGCCTACCCAGGTATGGACTACCGAGTATCTCACACAAGTACATAGTACTCAACATATTTACAGTTTTCCAAGTAATGCTATGCTATTAGGTAGAAGTAAATATCCCATTACCTACTATAAGCGGATATGAGCCAGAATTTTAGATGTGAAAGTCAGTATGTTTAGGGAAGACAACCAGGCTGCCATCCACTAATCCTCTTCTTCTAGCTTGGTTTGCAAACACTTTCTTACTAGAGGCACTCACACAAATCACTATTTACCGAAAATTCAAGTTCTATTTATTGATCGTCTCTTTTCTTTGACTTGGACAATAGAGCACAGTAGCTCAAAATTCAAAATAACTGATTTGTTACCTCATATTAGTATATTGCAGAGGTTCTGTGCTAGTATCTATGTTAAATCAAAAGTTCTTCGCAACCTGCTACTTGATTTCATACAACATATCATGATTGGACTACAAATTGTTTTATTGATTGCTTGGGACATGTTCTTTTTCTTGCAGGTTCTAGTTCATAAAAAAAGCAAGGCCCCACTAGGGGCTGAAATAGCCACTAGATGGGCTGAAATATGGGCGAGGTAGACGCAAAAATATGTAGGGTATGACAAATGGGGTCATGCTAATACCAGTACATTTCACGAGCTTGGTACTTTTATAGGTTGTGTGGCACGTTTGAGCAAGCTGTTACCAATTAATTACACCAAGTGGGCTGATGTTCCAGAGGAGGACAAAGAAAAGGCTTGGGAGGAGATCAAGGTATTATTTAAGTTATGTATTTCCTGAATTTATTCTAAGCTATGTGAAAAGTCTTGATGCTATTGTACTTGTGGTCACAGAAGAGATTCACAACAGATCATCCTCTTGCAAAAACTGCTATAATGCGTACTCTTAACACCTGTTGGAAAGATTGGAAATGCTCGGTAAAAAGGAAATTCTTCAAGCTAGATGATATACCAGCTTCAAATGCACTTGTTGCAGTTGTAAAAAGGGCAGAATGGCTGCAGTGGCAAACCTTGGCAAGCTATTGGCAACGTGAAGAAGTTATAGTATTCTCTGAACTTAGATTTATTTACGTAATTCATGTTTTTATTTGATATCTATTAATTAATGTGCTTTAAATTGCAGAGTGAGACAAAGTTAAACAGCAAAAACGCGACGAGCATCAATGCAATTCCACATACCCTAGGTCGAACATCTAGTTCACAGAAGGAAGAAGAATATGTACGCATTTTTATTGCCTTGTTATACATTACAAACTATACAACTTTGTAGGACTGCTTTTATATATATTGTAGTCATATTTTATTATGGTTTTGAAGTTTGAGACTCATAATGTTAGATCGGGTAGAGCAACAATGTGGATTGTGAGTCGCAAATCAAAGAAACTCAAATGAGATGTCCTTCCGCAAGCACGTAATAAGGCTGTAAGTTTCTTTACTTGCTTTTCATTTGTTTGACTTTTATATTTATCATTCAGTCTCAATCTTTCATTGATAATGACTTGTTTTTTGTTTGTCTTTTAGGATGATATCGAAAGACTCCAACAAGAGGTCTCTTTGCCCAAGGATGATAGCGGTACAAATGATATTCTTTCCAAGGTTATGGGTAAGGACCGGCATGGTAGGGTGAGGGCAATGGGGCCCATGGCCAATATTTCAAACACATGGGGTTCTTCCAACAATGTGAAACTGCACGAACATATTTGTTCTCTTAAGGAGGAGCTGGCCGGAATGAATGAAATGAAGGCACGAATGGCAAGGATGGAAGAAGCTCTTGAACGACTTGCAGGAAATAGTTTTACAGACCCTGCTACCGGTTCTAGTCAGGTACACACATGATTGCATATGTGAATTTGTACTGCAATTCTTTGTGAAAGATTTAAGAAGAGAAAATTGGATATTTTCTCTTCAAGATTAGTTGAGTGATGGTATTACATAGTTTGTTTTATTAGCACAATCTCTTGGTTTTGCTTTCACCCAGTTTGCTTTCTTGGTCAGAGATATTTTTTCCTTTCCAACTAATTCTCCATCCAATGTCTCACCATTGCAGTGGATAGAATCATTCAACTCACAGGGCCCAGAATTATCTCCAAGTTTCCAGGTTATGTCATAACAAAATTCCCCAAGGATCTTGACCTTTCACCAAAGAAAAATCCCAACCGTCCCCAAATACTTTGTCCTCCTCTACTACTCCATTCTCATCCAACCTAATCCCTGCCTTGTCTCTTCATTACAGACACACACATACTAGCAGACACTGCACAGTCAAGCCATAGCCGTTAACACATGCATCTCCCCCTTTTTTTCTTGAAAAAAGAAAATAAACATGACATGTGTGTGTGCTCGTGTACCACATTATTATTCAAGAAAGACCATTCTTGGCCAAATTTTTATTTGGCCAAGTAGAAGAGGATAGGGAGTCAAATGGGTTTGATTCAAACTTGACTGAGGGGGCAATGTGGGGAAAAGAAGATGAGGAAACAATTGCTTTGGTGGGGGTGGTGGTGGTGCTGCTGCAGCAGGAGGTCTTAGAACTTATAACCACAACTTTTGGTGGCAGTGCAAAACATACACTGCAGCTGCATTGGGGAAAGAGAACAAGTCTCTCTCTCTCTCTCTCTCTCTCTCTCTCTCTCTCTGAGTCTATCTGTTGTGGGGTTGTCTTTTTATAAAATTGGACAAAACAATGCTAAGTCGATGAGCGCCAACTATATAAGTCCTACAATACTAGCTAAACTCAACATATCAACTTGTGCATTTCTTGGTTTCTTGGTTAGACTTGTTCTCTTCGTATCTTTTGTTCTAAGTGTTTTAATGGTCATTCACTTTCAGAAATTTGGTGTTTTCATTTCTATTAACTCAAGGAAGTTGAACAAACTTCATGGTAGTCAACTAAATCACATGCTAATGGTTGCTTGATTATGTCCCAGGATAATGTGGAGGCAAATGCAAATAGATCGAGCAATGGGAGTGATTGATATCTGAGTGATTGATGTTGCAAATTGTGTTGCATTTCATCTTTTGAATAGCTATATATGTAGGCCTTTTGCCCCCCTAGAAGGTGTTTCTAGTGAAATTGTTTATAGTTAACTTAAACTGTACAGCAACTTGACCTTCCTTTTGTAAACTATACAATCTCTTAAGCAATGACATTTCAGTGCATGTCTTTGATATTTTTATGGCTTGTTAATAAAGTTAAGTACGTTACTTTGTTAACGGGTTAGATGATTTGGCTATAGGTCTTTAGTTGAGTTGATATGTATTCAACAACTAATTAAAAAAAAAGTTGCATATCTTTAGCAGTGGTTTGTGTGCGCTGCCATAAGTTTTGCAATATGTAAATAAAAAATGCTACAGCAGCGGGACTATCCGCTTCCACAATTTCAAAATTCATTTCAAGTGGCTACCTATAGCAGCGGTCCTAAACCGCTACCATAAGGGGGCTTTAAAGTGCGAATTTGGGAAACAATACCCCAGCGGTTGCTCGCTGCGGTAAATGCGTATAGCCACTGCTGTATGTCTATGGCAACGAGGCCTATAGCAGCGGCCGGTGACCGCTGCAAAATCCTTTGGTAGCCGCTAATCACTCTATAGCAGCAGTTTTTTACTGCGGCCATAGCCACTTTTTTTGTGGTGCTTCCTTCTTCTCGGACAGACGATTATCCTCCTCAATCTCACAATCAAGTCTTCGAGCTTCATTTCCTTGCGCTTATGCTTCAAATAGTTCTTGAAATCTCTCCAAGTAGGTGGCAATTTTTCAATTAGGGCAGCCACTTGAAAAGACTCTCCCAGCACCATCCTTTCCGCATGAATATCATGCAGAATTAATTGAAACTCTTGGACTTATTCATAACTGTCTTGGAATCCACCATCTTGAAATCTAGGAATTCGCCAACTACAAATTTCTTTGAGCCGGCATCTTCCGTCTAGTATTTGTTTTCCAAGGATTCCCACAATGCTTTTGCATTCAACATTGGACTATATACGTTATACAACGCATTGTCCAATCCATTGAGGATGTAGTTCTTGCACAAAAAATCTGAATGCTTCCAAGCATCCATGGCAGCCACTGTCTGCAGGTCAGGATTGTCACCAAGATCCGGTGCATCCTCTTGCAAGAACCTTGCCAAATTCAGGGTGGTCAAGTAAAATAGCATCTTTTGTTGCCACTTCTTAAAATCTTTTCCGTTGAACTTTTCCAGTCTTTCACCAAGTCCAACGGAACCATGAGCAGGTGCAGCATAAGGCATCGCATACACAATCCCACCGCTATGTTGCACGTTGGAATGAATCGGTCCACTTTCCGGAATGATTTCACTAGTAGCCATTGTTATAAATCTATCAACAGATTATAACAACAATTAATAAACAGTCCAATCTAACGCAAAAAAAAAAAATTAACGAAAACAGGGTATAGTAATTACTAAAAAAATTCAAAAACTAAAAATAATTTTAGTATATGCTTGATAGAATCAAATATGAAAACAAATTTTTTTAAATAGCATTTGGAAAGTCTATTTCTAAACACAAGCAACACAAAGTGCGGAAGTAAGTCTAAAGATTGTTGGAAAATATAATGCTTTGTGTATACTTGTTCAGAAAATCAGTTTCAAAAATATACTAACATGCAAAAGTTAACGTTCCAAAACAGCAGTAATGAAAGCAAGAAAAGAATATGTAATAACTCACAGCAAAATTACAGAATAGAAAATAGAAGGCCGATGCGTGAATTTGATTCACTGTCCTTAAGACTTATTCGTCTCGCAGCGGTGCTGACGGCCTCTTGACGAAAGTCTCCCAGGATACAACGGTTACGTCTGAAAAATAGGAGCACTCCAAATTTTCAGACCTGGTGAACCAATCAATGACATAACTCTTTCCTTTTTCGAACACAAAAAATACTAACAGAAGAAAATGTTGGGATTAAAAATTAACTAACTTCTGTAACTGACTCGTTTTTATATACAGAGTATTCACTGGGGGTGCAACTCTTCACAGAAAAACTGCATGCTAGAAAGGTCACAACTTTTTAGAAAAGAAAATAATAAATAAATAAAATTTATTTATTTAAAATATTTTTGTCCCAAAAAGAATAAAGCCGATTAGGCCCAAGCCACGGTAACGGGATGGGTGGCGCGTGCATGGGTGGTGGACCTTGGGTCAACCTTGGTCCTCCCTCCTTACAAAATATGGGTACCCCCAAGGGGTCCAATCCTTAAGTCAAGACTAAGCCTTATAAGGAGACAACATTGGCTTCAATGTTGGATTCTCTTTCCCTTCAAGCTGAACCACCAACTTCAACCTTAATTTTCTCATTTACCTCCAATTTGTTTTAAATATGAGAATATATCGTAATCATTTATTTCAATAGATGAACATGAATCAATTTGTTCCTAACCAAAATATGGTTTGGAACCTATTTAAAAATTGAGTCAAAGTTACTTTTCACGATGGTTTTAAAACCCAATTCCAACAACAACTAAAACAACTTTGATGGTTTGAAACTATATATTGTGCTCGAGTATCATTTCCAGAATTATACGTTGTACTGATCTGGTGTCCTTATCATGGTCTTTGTGTTTGCATGTACGCAAAGATTGTTCTCTGTGTCAAGCAACCTGAGATGATACGCACTGAGTTTACATAAGTGATGGAGGCTGCCTTATTACCCATACCCATGTTCTCTTTTTGAGTGACTAATCTTTTAGGAGTGTTTCTGACCACTAAAACTGAGTAATGGTATTTTAATCGTCGAAGTATTTTACTCCCTATCCTCCAAACCCCAATTACTCGTCCAAGATCCCACCGAGCTACGAGTCTATGTCCTAGACTCGGGCATACACCCTAAAGCTAGGGGCTGCATATTAGTTCAAGTGGTTTAAAATCTTAATCTTACTTAATACATCATTGTTCTGTTAAATGCTTAATCCTGCATTGAGGCCATATTACTTCATTAAGCACCTCTATGGTTACACTAAAAGCAATAGGGCGTTACCCTTCATCATAATGAAATCCTGCTTAGAACACCGCTTAATCCTTATTTGAGCTCATATACCGCATGAAGACCTTCACGGTTCCACTGGGCATTAATCATATTCTTTGAGCCGCGGACTATTATCGTCGAGGCACATTGAATCGAGGATGTCTTATCACGAGCACAGGCTTTGTGCCCGCGTTTTTCTCACATGATGTTTTTAGCCGCTATTGACCATAATCGTTCTCTCGTGCGTGTTAGTCCACGTGTTCTGTCATTACGCAATCTCCTACATATTCTATATTGACAAGTGATAAGTACGTGTTGGTAAATTAATTCTCACTAGTTTTTAAGAACTCTGCAAAGCTAGAAGTTACAAACGACAAAGCTGATTGGTGTTAGAGCGAGACTATTGGTGCAGAACATTCGACATTGTCACGAGGCACCTGAGTACTGGGTTGGGTGCGGGTGACATTGCATGCTATTAAGGGCCATGCTCTGGGGCTCTGAAAACTCTTCCGAACCTCCGATTGAAGTTCACTGGTTAGTATTTAGTAGTAATTAAGGATTATGTGTTATGCACTAGAAATAGTTGTTCGAAATCGAAGGGTCATAGAACTTAGTGGAAAGCACAAACTTAATCAGTACGGCAGTTATAAAATCATGATAAGTAAGTCAAGCATAATTAATCAAAGACTCGAAGCATGAAAAGTGCATTACACAAAACATGGTCTTACTTTAAATATGAATTCCTAATGTCAATTACCACCAATGTTTCTCACTATTTATCGTACTTGTTTCTTTTATCAAATAATCCTGCCATTGAAGAGAACCTTAGTGTTTTATGTTATATCTTGTTACGAAGGTACACAAACTTTGCCACTAAAGACAATTTTAACTTTCTATAGTGAAAATTGTTAACAAGGTACACTGACATTGCAGTAATAGAAGCGAGGAAAGTGTTCTAGAGACAACTTGACGAACATAAAATTTATGTATTGGAGTTGTTAAATTTTTGTAATATACTCTATGGCATAATGCAAGTCTGGGAAGTGAAACTGAGAGGAAGTTTGAGTTATAACTAAGTGATTTTAACAAAAATTCAAATTTTGTAGTCAAAAAAGGATCATAGAAAGTAAAGTGTCTGATCGGAAGGAGTTAGAATTAATACATGTAGAAGAAGTTTTCTAAAATGGAATGAGTTAGGAACTTGAATTTTACATCTTCAAAGCCAAAAATTAAATGAACTCAAGAGATCTAGCGGGTACATATAAAAACTGCTTAGATAACAAATCTAATAGTTGTAGCTTTTAAGTATCTCCCTAATTTTCTATCGTTCACTTGTAAAGTTTTACCTCTTTCTCCATCTAATATCTCCACTAAACTTCCTAGTGTCATAATTAAGGACTTTTAATATCATTCATTATCCAATGTGCTTCTCTTTGTAGAGTGATATTCATTTCTTATCACGTTAATTATTGTTTTTTTTTTGGGGGTGGGGGGGGGGGGTGAAGATAGCACCTGCATTTTATTTTCTTTTGGTACTAATCTAGTCTTATTACAATCTTTATGCACCTCTTATTTGAAAACAAAAGCATAAAGCATGTCCTTTTTTATTTTTTTTCTAGCTTTGGTTTCAAATTCCAAGTATAATATGTCTAAAGTTACACTTAGGCCACGTTTGTTTTTTTCCAGTTTTGGAAACTGGAAAAAAAAAGTGCGTTTGGTAACCATTTTTTTTTCCTTCTCCAATTTAAAAAACCAGTTTTTAAACTGCAGAGTAAAAAAAAAACTCCAGAAACTGGTTTTTTTTTTCACTTTTGGTTTTTTTTTTTGGAGACCACCACCAACACCCTCCCACCGCCGGCAGCCACCTCCGGCCGCCGGCCACCACTGTCGGCAGCCACCGTCGGCCGCCGGCGACCACCGCCAGCCACCTCCGGCCGCCGGCAGCCGGCTGCCACCGCCGACAGCCACCTCCGGCCGTTGGCCACCACTGCCGGCAGCCACCGCCGGCCGCCGACAGCCACCTCCGTGCGGCCGGCGGCCACCGCCGGCTACTGCCGGCAGCCACCTCCGGCCGCCGGCCTTCGGCAGCCACCAGCCACCGCCGGCCACCACCACTGTCAACCACCGCTACGCCCCACCACCACCACCACCGCCACACCCCACCACCACCACCACCGCCACGCCCCACCACCACCACCACCACCGCAAACCACCCAAAAAAAAAGTCAAAATAAAAAGTGTTACCAAACACCAAAAAAAAAAAACTAAAAAAAAAAGGTTATCAAACACTCACTTGTTTTTGTAAAAAAAAAAAAATTAAGCTGCTCTTTAAAAACCGAAAACCAAAAAAAAAATTTTGTCAAACGAACCCTTAATCTTTAGTGTTAATTTTTTTTCTTTCCTGTTTTTCCAGTTTAACAGTCTATAGTTTGCTCTAAGACTCTATTGATAGATAGTTTATTCTAATGGGTTTCAAATTCCAAGTACAATATGGGTTATTCCTTATATGCTTTTTTTTTGCAGCTTCTTTTCGTACGAGAGGTGCGACACAAGGAATTATAAGAAAGCTTCCATCAGGCTCCAAAAAGAGAATACATGTCATAAGAAAATGTAATCGATAGTGCTTATTTACTAGTTGTACAATATCATTGTTTTCCATTTTAATTTAGTGTAACACTATTTTATGCATTAGCTTCATGGAGGACGAGGCACAGAGTACAATAGGAGCTATCTTTAGAGCGAATATGAATTTTCTCTTTGTGGTGTGGTCAAGCTGGAAGAAGCACCCTGAAAGGGAAGAGATCTTAGGCAAAAATTTTGGTAAGCTTATGATTGACAGTGATACATATTCAGTTAAATATGAACTATGCATATATATTGAACTAATGAACTATGGTAGCATGTTTTTAGAGCCTGCTTATGCATTAAACTTCATTAGTAACTAGGTAAGAATAGCATCCAGTTTGAAGCGACAACACTTTCTTTGTTGTACCCCATAACCATACATCAAATTCCTATGAAGATTTGTTTGGTAGTGCCCAGAGTAAGTTCTGGCTCTGGGCAGGCTGGATAGTAGTGGCACACCACCCTGAACCCTTCTGTACATTCCATAGACTTTAGGTGGTCTTCTTTGAGTTTGAGACCGAGAGCCTCGGATAGCAACTGGAATAATGTGTTCCCATATTTTGAACGTGCTTTGCATATGCCTGTACCACATCCTGCAAAATTCAGGAGATATACACGAGATGACAATGCTTGATAGAAATTAATGTTGCACAGCAGAAGGCATGTCACCACTTTGCTTGAATAATTGTTTTCTACAGCAGAAATTTGAGAACTGGTGTACTCAGGAACCTAAGTAGCAACATTTCGGCCCTCATTTGAGTCCGGTTGCCACTGCCTTTAAGGATTTCCCTAGAATCCACAGGTGATTTTGCTCATAGTGCTAGTCTGGAAGCTGCAATGATCAACTCACATTGTGGATATAAAAACCAAGTACGTCCTCACTAATCTGCTGCGCCAAGATTGTGAGTCGTCATCTTAAGATGCAACTTTTCTAAATTTGATCTTGCTAGTACATACTTATCATTTGAAACAGGCATGGTGCAGATAAACAATTACCTAGGCTCCGTTTGACAATTTTTTTTTTTTTAGGTTTTCAGTTTTTAAAATAAATAAAAATAAAGAGCAGTTTAATTTATTTATTTTTTCTTTGGGTGTTTGATAACCCAGTTTTTTTTTTGTGGTGGTTTGCGGTGGTGGTGGCTGGTGGCTGCTGGCAGCCGTCGACGATGGTTGCCGACCGCCGACGACAGTCGCGGGCGGTTACCGCCAGCGGCCGGCGGTAGCAGTCGCCGGCGGGAGTCTCCGGAGGCCGACGGTGGCCCCAGGCCGCCGGCTATCGGCGATAGGAGGTGGCTGTCGGCGGTGGGAGGGTGATGGTGATGGTGATGGTGGTCTCAAAAAAAAAAACCAACACTGAAAAAAAAAATAGTTTTTGGAGTTTTTAATAACAGCCTTGATTTAAAAACTGAGTTTTTAAACTGAAGGAAAAAAAATATATGGTTACCAAACGCAACCTTTTTTCCAGTTTCCAAAACTGAAAAAAAAAAAAATTGGGTGTCAAACACTACCTTAGATTGGGACGTGGCCCCCTCAATGGTTAAGGGAGCACAAATTTTAGGTTTTCACCACCCTCCTTCCTTCTCCTTCCGGAACAGCTGGACAAATCTTTGTTTTCATTTGCAAAAAAATTCAATTGGTTGCAAGCCATAGTTAAAACTTATAAGGAATTAGACATGCACACGGATGGTTACCTGCAAATTGCTGGAAACTCATTTGGATCCAGAGTTCCAGAGGCCGAAAATGAAGTTTTGTTTTTCACATGTACTATAGCAAATTTGTGTCCTTTGAAACATCGTTTAACATGCCTTTAATTTCACTGTTATAGGCTGAAATTACTGTGACTAATCCTACTGAGGATGGCAATGATGAATCCTTGATGACCTTGGTGGACGATTGCCTTATGTGACCAGATCTCACGTACGTGTTGGAGAATATTTGTTCATTTTGGTATATAACCATGCAACTGGCACTACAAGAAATAAGGCTTTTAGCGATGGAAAATCCGTCACTAAAAGCTCAAAATCCGACCCTAAAAGTTTTAGCAACGGATATACCGTCACTAAAAGTCTCTCGTACAAAAGCCCGTTACTAAAAGTTTAGCGACGGAATTTTCAAATCCGTCCTCTAATATTGCACTTTTTGTGACGGATTTATTTATTAATTAACGACGGAATATCCGTCGCTAATTATATTTTACGTATTTTAATTTATTTTCTATTTTGTGAATTTAGAGACGGAATAAATTTTTTAGCGACGAAACATTCCGTCGCTAAATAAGAGTTTTGGCAACGAAATATTCCGTCGCTAAAAAAGTTGATAGAAGAAACACTTTTAGCGACGGAATTAATCCGTCACTAAAAGTCAATTTTTTATTAAATATTTTTTTATTTTTCTATTACCCAGACCTGTAATAAAAATTTCAATTCTCAACAACGTACAATAATCAATACACAAAGAAATATATACAATCAATTATAAAAAATATTTATTATAAAAAATACTCATGATGTACAACCCCGGCGCGGGGGGGGGGGGGGGAACAAGCTAGGACCGGGCACGAGAAGGGCTCATCAGGGGTTGCCAAGTCCCGGATCTGGATCCTGCTGATCTGGGGCCGCTCGGCATGTCCAGCAGCGGTACCCTGCTGATCCTGCTCCCTGATCATCCTCAACACCACCGTAGCAATGCGCTGGATCTCCTCGTCGTCCAACGGATGCCGAGGAGCCGGTGTCTGTGGAGGGGCAGCGGGGGTGAGGACGCTCCTATCACGGCACGAGCAGTCGTGCTAGGCAGGCCGCGTATGCGGCCTTTCGGCCGATTGACGACCTCCGGCGTATCCAGCCATCGCTTCAACGCCCCAGTACTCGCACCCGTACTAGTGGACGCTGATGGTTGTCCGGACTCCTTAAGATGTTCATACGAGGCCTGCAAAAACAGTGATTTAAAGATATGTTAGGGCATTAATTAACGCAACAGACATTGAGGATAGAAAGAAAAATTTAATAACTTAATTAAACACATTGACTTACATCGATCCGCCGGGCAATATCGAAACATAGTCGCCCGCCCAGCGTGCCTTGTCCTTGTCCTTCTTCCGCACGTGCGTCTGATTATACGTCAGAGCTACGACCTCATCCTCCTCCAGATCTGGGTTCTGGACCGCATTCATGTGTCGGACGATGTCGTGTGGCACCAACCCCCCGTGTGCGTCAGATCTTTGTTCTGTCTGTTCTCGGCCCCGCTCTTACTCTTGGCGTCCCAGCCTGGATCCACAGCCCACCGATCTATCATCTCCCCCCATACAGTCGGAGATATCCAATGTGGGGGCTATGTCTTCTTCATCTCTGTCATCGGGGCACCATCGGGCAGCATTTTCTTGCCCGGTCCCTTGCGTCATGGAGCCATCGGCTGTAATTCTTGGCGATGTAAGAAAAGAAGGCCTGCCGCCCCAGTGCCTGCTGATCAGCGAGTCAAACGTGAACCCCTCCTGCAAGGCATTCAATAACACAAATTAATTTAGAAAACAAACTCTAATTAAACAAATACTATCGCAGGAAAAATACTTCAACGTACCAGCCACTCCTCCCATAGGGACTCCCTCGCAACGGCATCCCAGTCCTTCCAGTACAGGCGTGGCTCGAAGAATCGGCCCTTCACAAGAACGCCGATCTTCGTCCTCGCCTGATTCTCCAGGATCCTGCCAAAGAAGTAAATAAATAAATTAATACAGTTCAAATATAAATTAACATCCCAAATGTACAAAATAAGGCATGATGTGATTTTTTTTACTTACAGGCCCTCCTGAGCGTAACTCTCTGTTTACGCTGGGGGTCGATGCGTACCCCGCGTGTCAGGCCACGGCCTCGTCGAGATCCTACAAAACACAGACATTAATACAGTTCAAATATACTTCAAATATAAATTAGCAAAAATGTACTAAATACCGTTATCAACTATACCTGAGGTAGAACCCACGGAAGAAGGAGAATCAACGCGCGTGTGGGATGAATCTGTGTTGGGCTGGGGCGACGGCTGCGGCTGGGGCCCCATCTGCTGTACCCGATCACTCTGTGCCTCGTCATCAGTGAGCAATGACGAGGTGGGACCCACCGGGGAGGAAGCAGCTCGGCGTCCAGCCCGGCCACGAATAGCTCGTATCCTATCCATATCTGACTTCATATAGATAAATTGCAAAGACATTAACACATTAAAAACAATAATTTGGCAGAAATCATCATCGGCTCTATATATATGAACGGAGGTGCAAAAACACATCAATATGAACCAAGTTCTAAAATGTTACTACATTTTTTCCGTGATGTTACAACATTACAAGTCAATCATTTTCAGTTTGGGAATCATCATCATCTTCCTCACTAGACTCGTCGTCCTCTTCATCTTCTAATTCATCCTCTTCATCAGTAGACTCAGTCACATCATCTCCAACACTTTCTACGTCTTCCGCGTCATCATCTACGACTTCTTCTCCTACATGAAGTGTTGTTGGAAGAGGAAGATCGTCCTCCTCGTTGTTGACCTCAACAGGTAACAAGACAGGTGGTTGGTCGGCTTGAAAGGAGTCTACCTCACTGTCATATGTCACGGGCAATTTCTTGGACTTGATAACTGTATACCAATGAGATTTGGGATTGGCGACGTCCTCTGCGTAAAAGACTTGTGCAGCTTGACTAGCAAACACAAAGGGCTCGTCTGATGCAAGTCTTGACTTGACATTGACATCTACAATCCCTTGAGAGCTAACACGGATTCCTCTACTGCATGTGACATCGAACCACGTACACTTGAACATTACCAGGCAATTTTGGGAACCCAGATAGCTCAACAATCTCATCTAGCTCTCCGTAAAACTCCATGCAATTCTCAGCATAACAGTCGCCGTTGACCAAGACTCCACTGTTTTGGGTTTGTTTTGTTCGGTCATCATCTTTTACGTTAAACCTAAACCCGTTGATGATATAGCCTCCATGACAGGATGTTTGTTTGTTAGGGCCTTCAGCTAGTAATTTCAAGCAGGAGGCCACTGGTCTATCCATTGACTGAACCTATTGTAGATGACGGTAAAAATTAAGGATAAATCAGTATACTAATTGGCCACAGAACTGTATATAACACATAATATAATTTCGTTAAGGACTTACACGCCTTTGAACCACTGTACAAATTGTGATTTTCGATGAGATTCAAGTCCAGCGGGATCAGTGATTAAAGATTCCGCATCGAACTCACTGCAAACCAATATAGTTGACTCGCTTATCACACACTTTCAATTATGTACAGCAATGTAAGTGAATTAAGACATTAACTTACTCAACGAATGCCGAAACTTCATCGCAATTTAGAAGGGCATATATTGTTGCAGCACTGTACTCTTCATCCGTTAGCCATCGAGTATACGTTCGGCCGAACGGACTACCAGACTGCTTGAATATTGACAATTGCCCTTCCAAATTTGTGCTTGATCCAGGCTCATTTTGGCCTAGTTGATTTAACCTTGTATCAACATCAGGCCCGAAATATTGACTACAAAAGTTTACAAGTTCTTCCATTACGTAAGCCTCCGCAATTGAGCCCTTAACCCGAGCCTTATTGAGGACTTTTTTCTTTAAATGGAACATGAACCTAGAAGTTTAGCGAATCGAGTTAGGTGGAATATCAATGATAACAGGTGTCGCATTAATGCAAACGAACAACTGTAACAATTTAAAGATTACCTCTCGAAGGGATACATCCACTGATATTGCACGGGTCCACCCATCTTAGCTTCATATGCCAAGTGAACAGGCAGATGCTCCATTGAATCAAAGAACGAAGGTGGGAAGATTTTCTCCAGCTTGCAAATCGTCACCACAATGTTCTTCTCAAGCACTTCCATGTTACTCACCCGGATCGTAGAAGAACATATATCTCGAAAGAAATGAGATAATTCAGTCAAAGTCTCGCAAACAACCCGTGGCAACAGTCCCCGGAAGGCAATAGGAATGAATCTCTCCATGAATACGTGGCAGTCGTGACTCTTCATCCCTTGGAACTTGTATTCTGATACATTGCAACAACGAGATATGTTGGACGCAAACCCATCCGGAAGCTTCAAATTCTTAACCCACCGACAGACCTTTTCCACTTGTTTCTTGTCTAGACAGTAAGGTGCTTTCGGAAGTATCGTCCTCCCACTGACTGTCCGAGGATGCAATTCACGGCGTACACCCAACTGTTGTAGATCCCTTCTCACTTTAAGGTGATCTTTCGATTTGCCTTGACATTCATCACTGTGTTGAACACATTATCAAAAATATTTTTCTCAATATGCATCACATCCATGTTGTTTCGGATAACGAGCGTCCTCCAGTAGGCTAACTCCCAGAAGATACAAAATTTTCTCCAGTTGTGCTCTTTCTCGTACCCTGAAATCTTCTGATCTGGCACACCCTTGCCGTGTGGTATGTCAGTATCAAGTGCCTCCAGGTGTGAGAGCACTTCTTCACCAGATGGGTAGTCCAGTGTGACAACCTCACGCTCGATTGTCCCGTCAAATTTATCCTTCTGCCTACGAAACTGATGGCCCGGTGGCAAAAGCTTACGGTGACATCCGAACCACGAGGGCTTTCCGCCGTGCTTTAACGTATGACCGGGGTTCACGCCCATACAAGCAGGGCATGCTAGCTTCCCATGTGTGCTCCAGCCACACGTCATTCCCAATGCGGGGAAATCATGTATAGTCCACATCAAAGCAGCCCTCATCTGAAAATTGGTTTTAAGGGATGCATCATATGTTTCGACTCCATGATTCCATAACTATTTTAACTCATCAATCAACGGCCTTAAATACACATCTATGTCCTTGTCGGGACTCTTCGGCCCCGAAATAAGCAACGACAAGAACATGTACGGCTTCTTCATGCACATGCCTGGTGGAAGGTTGTATGGGACAATAATAACAGGCCAACATGAGTAAGGCGTGGTAGACTGACCGAAAGGGTTGAACCCATCGGTTGCCAGACCAAGTCTAACATTCTAAACTTCCTGAGCAAAGACTGGATGCCTGCGGTCAAACTCCTTCCACGCCTCTCCATCAGCTGGGTGTGTCAGCACATCGGCATCATTGCTACGAGTCTCACAGTGAGCCCTCATATGTTCAGTCGTATTGGAGGAGTAGTACATTCTCTGAAGCTGTGGTGTGACCGGGAAATATCACAATATCTTCCATGCAATGTTTTTCTTCTTCCCTTTGTCCGATTTGTACCTCGAATGATCACATACTGGACATCGTGACAAATCCTTATTCTCTTTCCAGAATAATACACAATCGTTATTGCACGCATCTATCCGCTCATAGCTCAACCCAAGTTTCCTCATCATCTTCTTCGGTCATAGTACGACGGCGGTAGCTTTTCACTTTCTGGCATAATTTCTTTGATTAAGGTAACAAACTCGTTAAAACCTTTCTCACTCAGTCCGTGGTCTGATTTCAACTGTAATAACCTACTAACCAGACAGTCGTGTGTGTTTTGGAGCTCCATCCCACAGCGGCTCTTCCGCAGCTCTTAACAACTCATAAAACTGATGAGCCCCTCGTTCGGCGGTTGGGGACCGTCGTCACCACCGTTGTTACCCCAGTCAACATTAGCATACCCAGCATCCATAATCATATCTCGTTAATCATATCGTGCCTCCTCCCTAACTTCAGTTTGACTAGCCGGGTTGGAGGACAATACTATCGTTTCCCCGTGCTGCGTCCACCTTGTGTATCCACCCATAAAACCGTACCGACGAAGATGCCATTTTACTTCAATTCTTTTTCTCCAATGCAACAACTCACATCTACCGCACGGACACCTTATCTTATCAAGGTCAACATGTGCAGGATGCGCGTAAGCGAAGTCGAGAAATTCGTCAACGCGACACTCAAAATCTTCAGCATTCTTCCTTTTCATCCAACTTCGATTGACCGACATGACGACTGAATTATCGTACTGTATACCACCTTCAATTAGGACCAGTCATTAGGCAGGGTCGATGTAAATATGAATGCATGAATGTGACAACATGTCTATATATTTCCTCTCCATTCTCTAATAGGTAGTGGTCATATCCCATTCAGAAAAGCACATGTTTATAAAATAGTGAAGAACTCATGCTTAGTCCTATGTCTGCGAAAAATTCGGCAGCACTTCCCCACATTTCTCCAAGTACACGACATCGATTAGGTGTTCTAACATTCATCTAACCTTGCCTTGCAAGGTTTGACAGATGTTAGAACACCAGATCTGTATGCACCCAGAGAAACACATGAGAACGTGTACCAAATATCCACGACATAGAACACAGAGCATGAGTCAAAACACTATTTTATAAACACATAGCTTTTCCAAATTGTCCAAACTGGACATCCAAAGGCTCATTACGAAGCATTACTTTGTAATGAGTACCTTTGAACGGGAACTAAGGATTTTTATGCATGCATGCATTCAGAAATTGATAACATATGCAAGAATCTTTTCGAAATATCAAAATTGCAAAAAGATCGTTGCATATGTTACCAATTCCACTTTAAATAGAATTCGTTGGCAACGAGTTGAACCATCTCGTTGCCAATGGACTTCTCAAAACAACAACTAATATAAAGAAGGCAGGGTTTGTAAACAACGAGTAATTGAACCATCTCTGGGCAATATGGAGTAATTATGGGATGTACAAGGGCTAACTGGGTTATTAGGGTTAATTACGAGTATCAAGGTTTAGGGTTTAGCGTTATGGGTTTAACTAATCTAATTAGGATTTATTAAGATATGTTAGGGCTAATTAGTGTTAATGAGGAGTACCTTAGGCTAATTATAGCTAATTAGGATTTATTAGGACTAATTATGGTTATTTAGTCCTAATTATGGTTTAATTGTGCCGAGTAGTGCTGATTAGTCCTAATTAGCGATAATTAGGCTTAATTGGGTTATGTTAGGGCTAATTATTGTTAATGAGGAGTAGTTTCGGATAATTATAGCTAATTAGGGTTAATTAGGACTAATTAGGGTTATTTAGTCCTAATTAGGTTTTAATTGTGCCGAGTAGTGCTGATTAGTCCTAATTAGGGCTAATTAGGCTTAATTAGGTTATGTTAGGGCTAATTATTGTTAATGAGGAGTTGTTTCGGATAATTATAGCTAATTAGGGTTGATTAGGACTAATTAGGGTTATTTAGTCTTAATTAGGGTTTAATTGTGTCGAGTAGTGCTGATTAGTCCTAATTAGGGCTGATTAGGCTTAATTAGGTTATGTTAGGGCTAATTATTGTTAATGAGGAGTTGTTTCGGATAGTTATAGCTAATTAGGGTTGATTAGAACTAATTAGGGTTATTTAGTCCTAATAAGGGTTTAATTGTGCTTAGCAGTGTTGATTAGTCATAATTAGGGCTAATTAGGCTAAGTTGGGTTATGTTAGGGCTAATTATGACTAATTAGGCTAACTATAATCAATATGCACGTAATTGGGTTCATTTGGGCTAATTTGGGGTAATTACAACTAATTTTATTTTCATTGATTTCTTAGGGTTAATTAAAACTAAGTAGGCTCGTTAGAGTTAATTAGGGTTAATTGATTTATTAAAATATTGTTAATCAGGACTAATTAGGGTTAATTATAGCTAGTGCTGGAACCACGATGAGATTCCAGGGGGTGCAGGCAAAAAATGTCGTGTTAACCTAATTAACCTAAATTGAATGCACAGTCAACAATCTCAATTCCGACACCTCATATAGGGTGTCGATATGGTGTTCGATACGTGTCTGACACCTCCGGACACGTGTCCGACACGTACGACACCTACAGACACGTGTCCGACACCTACCGACATGTGTCCGACACATACCGACATCCGACACCTCCGACACGTGTCCGACGCCTCCAGACACGTGTCTGACACCCACCGACACGCACCTCCGGACACATCAGCAGACGTTGATTTATTTTTTAAATGTCAGACATCGTCGATCAGACGTGGTGTCCGCATCTGCACTAACTAACAGGTATCTCAATCAAATTAGGTCCCATCCTCCGTCAACAATCTAAATTCTTAATTCTCAAATGCTCAATGCAATAAAAATTAATAAAAATCACACATTCAATCCAATTGGGTCCTATCCTCCGTCAACAATCTCAAATGCTCAATGCACGATTAACAATCTATAATCATCAATTAACAACCTAAAATCATCAATTATTTATCTCAATTACTTCAAATGCACAGCTAATAACCTAAAATCATCAATTAACAACCTAAAATCATCGATCAATAATTACAATTCTCAAATGCACAATTAACAACCTAAAATTATCAAACAAATGATCAATGTTCAAATGGGAAAAAATTGTTAAAATTGCACATATCCAATGCGCTTGAATTATTTCAATTTAGGGTTCGATTGTATTAGGGCATTGAATTTAGGGTTCAACTAGTTCAATTTAGGGTTCGGTTGGATTATGGCATTCAATTTAGGTTTCAATTAGTTTAATTTAGGGTTCGATTCGATTAGGGCATTCAATTTAGGGTTCAATTACTTCAATTTAGGGTTCAATTAGGGGGTTCTATTGATTCAATTTTGGGTTCGGTTGATTTGGGGCATTCAATTTAGGGTTCAATTATTTCAATATAGGATTCGGTTGGATCAGGACTTTCAATTTAGGATTCAATTAGTTTATTTTAGGGTTCGATTCGATTAGGGCATTCAATTTAGGATTTAATTATGGTTCAATTACTTCAATTTAGGGTACGGTTGAATTGGGGCATTCAATTTAGGGTTCAATTAGGAGGTTCCGACTATTTAACAAATTTAGATTATACATGGCAGCGAAGACAAATTAACAACAAATTCAGATTATGGCCAAATGCTTCATAATCAACAAATTCAGAAGACAAAATAATGGCCAAACGTCCAAATTAACAACAAATTCAGATTATACATGGCAGAGAAGACAAATTCGAATGTTTTATGCACGTACATTGAAATTCAGAAGAGCTTATACAAGCAGAAGTGTGATTATGGCCAAATGCTTGATAATCAACTTTGAAAAATAAACAACAAGATTAATTTAGGGCAATGGACATACAAATCTCGAGGTGGGTACGATGATGGCGGCGTTGGTGGTGCAGCGGTAGTGGTGGACTTCGTGGTGCGGTGACAGTGGAGGGCTTTGTAGCACGGCGACAGTGGAAGGCTTGGTGGAGCTAAAGGTGTCAAATGGGCTTGGGCCGGCCCAGCCCAAGCCCAATGGGCCTCCAGCAAAACGGGCCAGTGGGACTGCCAAACGGGCCAAGCCAGGCCAGATTGGGGGGAAATATGTGCCCAGTCCAAGCCCTGGCCCTAGGCCCAACATCTAAGGCCGGGCTTGGGCCGGGCCCGGGCCCATTTTTTTGTTATTCAAAGTAAAGGCTTTAGGGTGATTATCTTGACTGAATGTTCCTAGCTTAAGTACCAATGCAGCTCAACTCTCATCTCCTAGACCATTTGTCATCACCAAATCCAGTAAACTCACCACCTTCATTCCAATATACTTGGTATACCCCGTCTAAAATATCCTTTCAGACAAGAACAAAGGAAATGAAAATGGATGTCGCAAAAATAGAGACAATGAACATGATATATATTGACACTGAAAGATACAGTATTTTAAAAAAAATGAGTAAGTTGTCTGTTGGAATAGAATAACTACCGAACTTCCCCATCCTCACCAAAGTCCCCGTCATTTTGCTCTTCATAATCACAATTCCTGTGAGAACCATTCCAAGAATTTCGCTTGTGTCTCTTGCGCCTGCTATCATAATCTGCCTCGGATGTGCCTCCATACTGCTCCATCTACATCAGGAGGTCATATTTGCAAGTTATAGAACGCTAATGCACAGAGGAGGTGTATTAATCTTCATGCACAGCAAGGAAAAATTAGGATACCTGCTTTGGTTGTTTATGCTCAACATTGTGTCTCCGGGAACTCTTAGACCTATCTTACACATTTTCATCCAAGCTCACGTCATCCAAAGAACTCTGATGGCACTTCCTATGTTTCTTGTCTTTGTCCCTTCCTAATCTTTTGTTCTTTTCCAAACTATGAGATTCAGCTCTATCATCATTGTCATTGTCTGTTGCATCCTTCCTAGGTTTCTCTTTCCCAGTTCCCCTCTCTTTATCCCTTCTCTCTTTGCCAATTCCGGGCCAAACCCGGGCCAATTCTGGGCTTCAGTTTGAGCCGGGCCAAACTTGGGCCTTTTTGCGCCAAGCCGGCCCAGGCTTTTTTCTTGGATTTTCTGGCCTGGTCCAAACCCAGGCCCTAAGCCCTAATATCATGGGCCGCCACTGTTCATCCACAGGGCCGGGCCAGAAACGGGCCGGGTCCGACCAGCTCGCGGGCCTCCCGGCCCTTTTGACAACTCTAGGTGGCGCAACATCGGGTGGGGACGGGGGTGTCGCCGGAGGTAGGTTGCCAACGAGAGGGGTCACCGGAGGCAAGAACGACGGTGGGTGGGTGAGAGAAGAATTTCAGAGAGAGAAACGGGGAGAGAGAAAGAAACCAGATCTGGTTATAAATCGAATCTTTAGCGATGGAATAACACCGTCGCTAAAAATCCGTCGGTGAAGGTCTTATTATAAAGACTTTATAGACGGAGTTTTTAGCAACAATTTTATTTCGTCTCTTAAATAATTTTAAAAAAACCCTCAAAAAATACTAATTTTCTAAAAAGTATTTAGCGACGGTAATTTCGTCGCTAAAAGTCCGTCGTTTAAAGTCTGTCTGCAAATACTTTTACCTACGGTATCTTCCATCGGTAATAGTATTAAACGACGGGATCTTCCGTCGCTTAAAGACCTTTTTAGCGACGGAATACCATCCGTCGCTTAAAATCCGTCTCAAAATACATATTTTCTTGTAGCGTGGTGGATTTAGATGCATCAACTCAATTGTTTACTTTTAGTGATATTCAACAGATTCAGAATACTTGTTATCTTCAATTAATTGTGAGATGTTGGATTATTATTGTCACAGGTTGTGGCATGAATAAGAATAGGATAATCTATTATACATATTTAAGAGATTTTTGTTTTCAATTTTTTTGTGCTCCTAAATATGGTTTTTACAAATGGAATTAGCGACTGAAAATTTAATTTAGCTCCTAAATATAGTTTATTTAGGTTTTTGCGACGGAATTTATAAGGGAAATTGTAATTTAGCTCCTAAATATGATTTTTGAGGAGGAATTAGTAAGAGAAAATTTAATTTAGCTCCTAACCAAATCTAACCCGTCGACCCTTTCGGAAAGAGAAAACCAAATTGACAAAAGAATAAGAACCAAAATTAGAGGTATATACAGTCATAAAATCGTTGATTATTCCTTCGCTAATTGCTATTTTTTTCTTGTAGTGTGGACAAAGCTTGGAGGAGCTGAATTTTCACAATTTTCGTGATTTTTCTTCTTAGGTGCTTTAATAGGCTAGTCAAACCACCCAACCAACTTTTGCTGCTTTGTGGAAGAATTAAAAATGACTACTAAATGCAATTTAAAAATCCAATTTAAATAAGAAATACCGAGATAAAATGTTTAAAAGACTCAAATGCCACGGAGTATAAAACTGTATATTCTGTCCTCTTTCCCTAACCTTTCTTGTCTAGCAAACGTGTCTACATATCTCTCTATAATAATATACAACTATGTTCCTTATCCTGTCTAAGCTAACACTCAGCAAAGGACAACATGAAATAGCCAACCGACCCCACCAACCATCTTGAGGGCCTTCGTAAAAATTCAAATCAATATGGATATCATGAACCATAACCAAATCTAACCTGTCGACCCTTTCGGAAAGAGAAAACCAAATTGACAAAAGAATAAGAACCAAAATTAGATGTATATACAGTCATGTAATCGTTAATTGGTAGAGATAAACATTTACCTAATTTGGATGTAAGACTGAAAATCAAACTGGATGGTCGTGGATTCATGGGTCGAAGGTGGAGAAAAGATGAAAAAGAAGCGCTACCGACAACAATAACGGTGAGAAGCGCTATCTGCGGAAGCAAAGACCCCACAAGACCCAAATATTCAAACATAGAAATCAAAAATTACAAACTTTTCTAAACATCAAAATAGACACCATTGAGATAGAAAAAAAAATTATTTTTCAGAAATCATGGCTTGGGTGACAAAAACTTATCTGAATAAGATGAATTCAAATGTGTGGTTGATCTTACAGCGTATTGGAAGATCGGTTGAGGAGAAAATAAAAGAGAGGGATTCAGCGAGGAGGGATTTAAAATGGCA
The DNA here is from genome assembly GCA_033070095.1 of Escallonia herrerae. Classification (NCBI taxonomy): domain Eukaryota; kingdom Viridiplantae; phylum Streptophyta; class Magnoliopsida; order Escalloniales; family Escalloniaceae; genus Escallonia; species Escallonia herrerae. The sequence goes on along the minus strand of JAVXUP010003288.1, from coordinate 50,561 downwards.
GTAAATGGGCGACGAAGGTGGGCGGCGTAAGTTAGAGTGGGTGAAGGGGGGAGAGAGAGAAGAGGAGAGCGGCGGGGAGAATGAGAATGAGAAAGAGAAAGTAGGGTTTTATGGTTTCAGTCATCTTTAGCGACGGATTTTTGACCGTAGCTAAAAATCATTAAAAATTTACCAATATATAGATTTTTACCGATGAAAATAATCCGTCGGTAAAAATCCGTTGCTACAACCTTTTCTATTAAAAAAATACAGAATAAATGAAAAATTTTCAAGAATAACATTTAGTGACGGACTTTTCTGTTGCTAATAGTCAGTCAGTAAAAGTCCGTTGCTAAAAGATCTTTGTTGATGAAACATCCGTCGGCAAAAGATCTTTAACGACGAACTTTTACAGACAGAAAAATCTGTTACTAAAAGTCACTTTCAGTGACGAATTTTGTTCCGTCGCTAAAATTCGTCCCTAAAAAGTCATTTTCGTGTAGTGGTAGTTGCACAACTTTTCTTTTGTTACCCATCTAAACGTAGCCCAAGGTACCTATTTTGTATGACGTGAAATATTTCTTTGTACGAATGGTGTGGTAAGATGCTACAGAATCTACCACCCACTCAATTTCGTGAATTGCAAAATGATTGCACTCTCCTTCTTGAAAAGTAAAAGTTATAAGGTCATTCTCAGAAAAACTGGTTTTAGCACTGTTATCATTAGCCTTCTACCGATCTCCTTCTTTTCACGCTTCCACGCATAACATTTTCTTTTTTGTGTCCTTCTTTAGCGCAGTGATGGCACTTTCGTCTTTCTCGAGAGTGAGACTTGCCTCTGGATATATTTCTAGATCTGCCTCTGAATTTGCCATAACTTCTATTGTTACTACTGCCTCTGTTTTCAGTAACAAGTGCCTGCGCTTCCGTATTCTTCATTTTTTTTTCTCGAAGTAAGATAGATGAAGTAACATCATGTAGAAAGAGAGTTCCTTCTTATGTAATATTGTAGTAACCAAATTACCACTAGAATTGGGGAATGATGCCAGAAGAGCCAATGCTTTATCCTCCTTTTCAATGTTCACCTCAATATTTGCCAAATGAGTTTATTATGCCATTAAAGATATTTAAATGCATCAAAAAGATTAAACCTTCCTCCATCCGCATCGCGTACAACACTCTTTTAAATAAAATTTATTTTTCATGTTTTTAGCCATATACAAGCTTTCCACCTTACTCCAAATTTTCACGGCCCCTTGTAAACATCGTTCACATTGTTCAAAGATTCACTTAACGAATTAAGACAAATCAAGCTTCCCGCGTTTTAGTCTATGTCTTTCCGGTCTTCACTATTTAGATTTTTCCAACTTCTTTTCTTCTGGTGCCTTGTGTACGCTTCTTGAATAAGAGATCTCTCATTCTCCTTTGCCAGAGAGAGAAACCACCACAACTGTTAATTTCACAACCCTATATTTTGGATCGGCCATCCTTATCAATATTCCCAAAAATGATAAAGGTGGCACACCAAAGCTCTAGATACCAATTGTCAGGATTTAAGCCCCTAAAATACATACAAGTAACACCCTAAAAAAAAGAAGATATAAAAACGGTTAGACAAATACATGGACACGGATTCTTAACATGGTTCGGCCTTTTGCGTACGTCCACAGGGAAAACATCAAGATTAATGTCGTGGTTTGAAGCGGAGAGGTTTAAAGTGGAGAAGTTATAACGGAACTTTCACTTTATCACTCAGACCCAAGTCTCAAATACACCAAGCTCACCTCACTATTTTCCCTCAGTGAATAAAAATTCTCTCTAGTTTTCTCATTAGTGCTATTATGAAAGCACTTAATGCTCTAGCATTTAATCTACAATCATAAGTTTTAAATGCCTAACACTCTCGTTGGATAGAGCACGGTGCATTATTACATTTAACTCTCAATGGCTAAAAGCTTCTTATTATTGGTGTTTGGTGTGTTTGAACTTTCTACAAACTTCTCTTTATTTAGGAGGGGGAGTAGGTGGAGATCATTTGAATGAAACCATACTACCATGTTAAATCAAAAAGCCTCCCGGCCACATTCACTTGTCTTTACCTCCCACATATCTCCTCAATTCAAGGGATACTAGTTTGATACCCGTGCGTTGCAATGGGTCGCTATGTACACAACCATGATGAATTTCACTATTCGAGAATATATGGGTCAAACTCTGAGAAAAAGGATGATGAGTGAATATTTTATATCTTAAAAGAAAGAAAGAAATTACTATGAGATATATAAACAATTAAAAGGAAAAAAAGAAACCTACAGACCCTGAAAAGAAAATATCAATCTATTGGGTACGAACTAATCAAGGAAATATTTAAATGGATGACATGGAACAATAATGGGATAAAGACCATTAAAACTTAACATAACATTAAAATAAACAAAATACGATTCCAACCATGTCATCTATATACAGAAAATAGAAAGTGTCCACGCTGAAAATAAAAATCTAAAAATTTTTACTAAAAACAAAAATCTAATCATCCAATGTCTCCTACATACACAGAACAAAAACCTTCATGAAAAATAGCCGTCCAAGATATAAAAAGATTGTAAATATTTAAAGATAAATGAAGAACACGTATACGTAAGTGCCTTGTGAACTTATCAGGTTATGTCCAACAAAAAGTATGGATCAAGTGAGGTTTATGTGAGAAGCACAAGAGAGTTGTGAGAGATATATTAGGTCAGAAGCATGATAAGTTACAATCTAATAAAAGAGAAAACGTGGTAATGATGATGAATTTAAAAAAGGAAATGTTCGACATTGTGTTATGATGATTCTAAAAAAAGAAAACTTTGAAATTTTATAACGGAAGATAGATTAGGCTCAATAATTTCTGTTAAATCATTCATATTTATGAACTCCTATTTAATAGGCATAACAATTTCATATACAGACTGTATTATCCGATTTCACATTTAAGTTTAGTGGTAGATGTGAAAGTTCAGGCTTTAGAAGATGTGAATTCATTTGAATCTGGAATTTGGATAAAGACATTTTTTTCTGAAAAGGATATCATAAAAGCAAACTATAATGACATAATAAAAACTAATGAAAATAATAAAAATAAAGAGAGTTCACATGCACATATGTAGAAGGAAGAGAAAATCCAAGTAAAAGCCTAGTTGACAACTTTTTCTTAATTTGATTTTATATCGAATATATTAATTTGTAAAATAACCACTCTAATTGATCTTGAAAGAATATTTATATTGATTTCAAGATGTTAGATAGAGTTGCAATAAAGGATATAATTGCGTAAATCTATATCCTTTCCTCAATTAGATTAGATATTTCAAGAGGAAAAATTGAAGATAATCATGGTTGAAGATTGAGGAAAAGGCAAGATTTTAGGGGTAGATAGAGAAGCCGGAGAAGAGAGAAATTTAGGGGATAATGCAAGATTTTAATTAGGGGTAATATTTTAGGGCTTTCGAGCTTAGGAAGAGGAAGAAAGTGGGTGATGAAATCCTAAAATTGATGGTTTAATTAAAGATTTAGGTTTGCCTGTGCATGAGAGAGAGGGAAAAAAGATGAAGCTGCCTATTTGGGACGTAGGAAATATTATTTGTAGAATCAAATTTAATTAGATTAATGAGTAATGATAATTATGGATACTTGATTTAGGTGTTATAATTGCAAGTTACATTTGAAATTTAAACTGATAAGTTAGATTTTAACTGAATTCAAAGTAGAAAGTCGTAATTGTAAGTGTTTAAAATTGGTTTTATTTAACATTAAGTAAAATCTATGTAGTGAAATGAGAGAGTGTCTGCATAAGCGGTGACGTGACCACTTTCTCTCACCTTCTTCTTTCATATATATATATGATTGCGGATGAAAACAATCACACTCCGAGCTTACTAAAAGATGGTGCATGGCTTTTGTCAATTGGAACTCAAGTCAATTCCAACAGATATAATGCTAAATCAAGTTTTGTTGTTCTTACACCATATCATAATTTTTACAATGCTATTATACAACGCCTAAAACTGATCACCCTCTCTAATTTCTTTCTTTCTTTTTTCTCTCTCTTTTTGGAGGGTCACCAACATGTCATTAACGGTCAATAAGGGATCCACTATTAGTGATAGCATGCCAGCTCTAATGTCGTCGACAGTTGACTGTTCGTTGCACTGACTTGGTGAAATAGAACGCACGAGGAGGTAGCACAATAGCTGAAGATGACTTGCTTCCATAGGCTGAAAAACATGCTCAGGATCTGATTCAAGCGCAGCAACCAACTCCGGCCACAAGATAGCTGACACAACCCAAGAGCCATCACCCTTTGCGCTTTGCCTTTGGTTTATGTAACCAACTCCTATCCTTTCTATGGTGGAACACACAGTCCCAAGCACCGGACTCCCAAAACCGAAATCCAATTCAGAAATTGGAAACCTTCTCCCCGACGACACAATGACTGTGGGACCTCCTCGACCCAACACCAACTTGGATAGCATCATTCCTGGCCTGTGGCACTCAATCCAGTCAATCAAGTCTACGATTTGTGAAACAGGTTAGCGTAATAACCCGTTAATAATTTTTCTAGCGCATAAAGTATTATAAATATTTATTTTTGGACCATTTTGCAATAATAAAAGTTCGGGTAAGAAAATTTAGTGACAAATGAAAGTGTAGGGGATTTTGTGATTTTTCCAGTTAAGATATATATATATATATATATATATATATATATATATATATATATATATATATGTGTGTGTGTGTGTGTGTGTGTGTGTGTGTGTGTTTGTACGTCTACTGGTGTATATATTTTGATTTGAGTGTGGCTGTTAGAAGTGGTGCAGTGGGGTGTATGTATTATAGTGTGACAAGCATGGAAACTTTATGGGTTCAAGGCTGCCATGGCCGTACCTTTTTGGTGTGAATTTAATGGTGTTTGTGGGTGCATATGTGTTGTGTATATGTGGGTGTGGAGAGATTAAGAACATGTTTTGTGGTGTGTATATGTGGGTGTGGAGAGATTAAGATCATGTGTTTGTATTCATAGTGGGTGTGAGGTGCAAGTGTTTATGTGTGTGTGCTGTGTTGGGGGGGGGGGGTGAATGAGGTGAGCATAATTGGGTATTGTGTGATCACAATGAGTAAATGTGAAGGTGGTTGGTAAGTGTACTGTATATTGTGTGACAGAATGAGTGTGTGTGTGTGTGTGTGTGCACGCGCGTGCATTTGTGCGTGCGTGAGTAATGTGCGTTTACATATAGGTGTGTGAGGGTATAAAAAGAGAAGAAGGAAGAGGGAGACCAACTATCTCACAGCAGTGGGCATGGCAGATGTATTTATATATACGTGGGTGTGTTTTGGAGGTTATGGAGGTGAGTGTTGTTACAGGGGTGCATATTATACATATGTGTGCTTGAGTGAATGAATGTGTGTGTGGTGTGTGTATAAGTGAAATTTTATCAGTGGTTTAAAAATATTGTAAGGGTTGACTGCAGAGAATTAATGAGAGAATGAAGTGGATTGAGTTCATTGTTGTACAATGATAACATGTGCTTACACGGGTGTACCACGAATTCGCACTACAGTTAGACATGTGAGTGAATTGGGTAGCATATGATGATCGTTAGAATACTTTAGGCTAAGTTGGAATTTCTGGAAAATATTTTTTATTTTTTGAAAACGTATTTTTAATATTTTCTAAAAATTCAGATTTGCAAAAATCTTTTGAAGCCTTAAAACTCATGAAAAAATTCTAAAAAAATTTGAGTAATGTTTTTACAGTATAAATGAGTCCCATGTTAAGTTTGGTGATTTTTAGAGTTGACTTATTATCATTTTCATATCGCATTGAATTTGACAAAATGAAAATTAAAGAAATAATTTAAATGCCTTTTTAATTCTAATTTTTATTTCTATAATTTTTATACATATATTAAGGCTTTTACAAAAATAATGAGTCTTTATTTCTAGCTAGACGCAATTATGACAATTTATGGGCTTCTGGTCTATTTAAGAAAATTATTTTTAATTCAAAAATATTAAAAATATTATTTTTTTTTAATTTCATATGCAGTGTTAAGCCATAAAGAATGTTTAATGAGAATTAAGGTAATTTCTGGGATATTTTTGAGTCTCGAGGAGTGTGACGAGTTTTCGGGTTAGGTTAGCCGTGTGTGAGACTCGCATGAGTTGTGTCGTTTCAGGTTGAGGAATAACGACGCTGTGGGTAGTTATATTGGGTTTATAATATAATAGTATGGATAGTGTTCTAATAAGTAATTTGTCAACCTAGGTTAATTCCGAGGATTTGATCGATGGCATGTTAGCTTCATCTCACTTGGATCGAGTTAAGGGATTTCATCAGAAATCCAATCTTTTCTATTTGATCTCGTGAATATTAATCTAAATTGTTATTTAAGTTTAATTGGACTCAATTATAATTGTTATGAAAATGCATCGATTGCCTTAATACCCTATTTTGAGCATTACATGTTTATTGAAAATCTTATTTGATGCTCCATATTTTATTTCTCGTTGTGCATCAATTAAACCATTGTATTATCGGTTATTGCATTCTACATATTGACATAGAGTTATCACACTATAAACCTCCTAAAAGAACTCTAATAAGAAACCCTATAACAACTATAATAAAACCTTATAGAACTATAAGCTTCTTAAGGAATGATGATCCAGAGAAACGCGTGGTTTCTGAACCCATTGAGATGACCCAAGAATTTCGCTATTTCGATTCTGCTAGTCCTTGGGAACAGCGTAGCGACGGATAATTAAGAATCAGGATAGGCCCGGTCCAGGGGACAAATCAATAGATGATCTAGTGGATTGAGGAGTTATAAGCATGGTCTGTATTGGGGTGATATAAGGATGGTCTGTTATTGTCGAGAGATGCTAGTATCTTAATGGTCTAGCTAGTGTTCATATGCATATGTAACCATAATCGTTAGTGAGCACTGCCTGTGTGGTTTTACTAAGTGTTAACCTACACTGCCTGTGTAGCTTTGTATTGCACCCATGTTCAATATCATCTACATCATTTCAATGTAATTGGAATTGTTACCATCTACATCTGGTTGGGTTAAGGTATTGAGTTGAATCTCTTTCCCAATTGTGTTTGAAATGAATTTGATAATCATTGTATTCCTTTTTTGAATTTTTTTGAGCAGCCTTACTGAGCTCTCTAAAGCTCATCCCTTTTTCTGTTCCCTTTTGCAGGAAATAATCATCAGTAATATTTTAGAACTAATTAGCTTGATTATGGAGTTAGCTTAGTGTTTTCATTATTTGTTTATGTAAGCCCCTGCGAGGGAACTAGTGTACAACTTAATAAGTTAAGCACTTTGAATTCGTCTTGTGTTGAGAACGATTTGTCGAGATATTTAAGTTATTGTAGAGCTCGGATATGGATATTACTGGGTTTTCCTTAGTGGTATTGAAATGATTAATGATTGAGAATCGATCGATTGATCGGTTAACGCCCGAAAAATTCTGGGGTGTTACATGTAATCACCAAAAAGGGGTGATCGAACCCTAGTGGGAGAAGGTAGCCTCCTTTGCCCACTAGAAATACATACACAAATCCTAAAGAAAGGTAAGCTTTTGACTTATTTTATAAGTTTTTATACTTTCTTAAATTCTCTTTTCCTATATTCTGACTTAGGCATTGGAGATTCTCCAGCGGATCCCTATTCAAAGAGAAACTGCTATTTGCTTTGTGTTGTGCACATCTGCTCGTGAGCTATTGGCAATCCCTCGCGATTTTCTCCAAAATGCCAGCAATGTACGATGAGCACATGAGGAAGGTGGACACACATATATATGCTTGACTGGGTACTAGGACGACCATTGGCATATGAGTAAAGAGCTAAAAGGTAAGACCCCCGATTATAATTGAATGCACATTTCATGTGGTTTTGAAGTTGGTCATATTTCCAATAACAAATTGCTAGGGGAAAATCTTGTTGCTTGTAGTCTAGAATTTCAAAGCACTTACTTCACTAACCTCTGAAAGCAAGGCATCCTCTTACAGTTATAACAGATTAAAAAGTATTAGATACTCGATGTGGTAATATAGAGGCAAACTGGTGAGTTAAGCATCATGGTTACATAGTGTACCAATGAGGATGTTGGGCAGTAAAAAGGGATGGTTTACAAGCTTCAACAATTTAGTCATGCACTATGGCGAGTCAATATCCCACCTCCATTATGCTTTAGAAAGTGTCGAGCTACTTCCAGTAGATACGTTAAGTGGGGAGGGGTGACTTCTTATCCCATTTAGATAAACTAGTACAGTTGTCAAGGATCTCAAATGTTCTTATTTGATATTGAGCTACATGAAATTGAGTTTTCCTTTAAAAACCCTTGTATGGCTACAACTGCAAGCCTATGGGAACCATAGTTCTTCTAAAGTACATACATACACACACACACATATATATATATATATATATATATATATATATATATATATATATTAAATTTGGCTAAGGGAACCTAATCCAAAGGATAGTTTGTTATAATCCCATTCCACTATATGCAACATCAACTAGGGAAAACTTTTCAAATATCCAGGGAGCGCTGAGATGATGACAAGCTATCTTCGGATGTCTATAAATAGTGAATTTGATAACTCATTTACACTCAACCTTGTATTTCCATCACATATGGAAAGGGAGCAAACAATTAAGCTCCATACATTGACTTTAGACTTTGACAACAAATTTCATCTGCCATCCATTGTACTCACTTCAAGCCTTCATCTCACATCATTTCCAGACCTCAGGCTCCACACTGATTGCTTCGGCTAGTGTCCTTGCTTCTAACCTGGCTCTGTCCCACACTATCGTACTTTGCATCTGATATAGCTAAAAATACGCTTCCAGACTGGGGAATGACACGTGGCAATTATGACACGGATCCCTTGCTAGCTTATTGCTGATTTGGCACTTGTCATATTGATCATCAGACAGATTCTAAAAAGGACTTCAACTCTATCGTTTGAGACAGATTCCTAAAAGGACTTCAACTCTGTCGTTTGAGATAAATATAGGATCCTCGAAGATCCTAATATGATTTAGATTAGATCTGTTTACAGCCCTATCCTACTAGGACTTTTCTTCCCACTACTATATAAAGGGGTCTAACCCATCAGTATGGACAAGTTCACACACACATATACATTGTGTTCTTACTTCTTTTCAGAGTTTTACATTGTTAGCCATCTCTGACTTAAGCATCGGAGCGTTCCCCGCCGGAACCCCACCCGGCGGTCACTCTGTGTTCTCTTTTGCAGGCCTATTATCTGGTGTGGTTCCCAATCCAGTTTTTAGCTGCAACAGATTGGCGCCATCCGTGGGACCCTCAGGGAACATGGCCAATCATTCTTCATCTAGTGACTCTTCACATAGTCATTCTAAAAACTGTCATAGCTCTCGTCGACTCAGTCGTTCTCACGACCAACATTCGACACCTTCACGTTGTCATGCTGGTTCTACAGAAGATGTCCCTATTAATGTGACATCTACTACTCCCGAATTAGAGACCAGATCTCAGAGAAACAAATCTCCAACATCTACCCTGAAAAACGGTGACCTCCGTCATCGTTTGAACCATCGACTGTTCACAACACTCCATGTCGACCTTACAAAAGAGATCCATGAACTGAAAGATATCGTAAACACTCTTCAAAGAAAGCTCGACATGGCGGTGGATCCACCATCTACCCATCATTCTCATCTTGACCCTAGTGACCTTTGTCTCTATCTCACCTCCAGATCAAGCTACAGCCGTAAATACAGATCAGCGGCCGATCCGACATTCAATCCTAAGGGGAAGAGCAGAGAACACAAAACTAGGAGCGGATCATGCTACCGTCACGATCCATCAGTCGAAGGCAGCACCAATTCCTATCTCGAACAGGTAGCCAAAACTGAAACCCCTCGAAAATCTATCCACATAAAGAAGACGCCTGAGTATCGATCCTGTAGGTTGTCCCTAAATATTATTTTCTGGAACCATCTCCCCCGAGGGAAGAATCTGGATATCCATTATTCGAGGCCATTGAAAAGGCAAAGCTACCTCCTAATTTCGACTGCCTCAATGTGATCTCTATGATGGAACTGGAGATCCAGGAGAACATGTTTACCAATTCAAAACAAACATGCTGTTCCTCCAGGTCTCAGATACTGTCATGTGCAGGGCCTTTCCTATTACCTTGAGAAAGGCTGCACATGCATGGTTCAAGTCCCTACAACCGAGATCCATCCACTTCTTCAGCCAATTATCAGATCTCTTTCAAAAGCACTTTGTAAGCAACCGTTCCTTAAGGAAAAACTCGGCGAGTCTGCTTAACATTGTACAATAGAAAAACGAGTCTTTGGCATGTTATCTCAGATGATTCAACGTGGGCCACTTTGGAAATTGATAACCTGGACGAATCCGTGAAGTATAATGCGTTCCTCTGAGGCCTCCGACCAACATCCAAGTTCGCATTCTCTGTTAACAAAAGTCCTCTAGGTAATATGAAAGCCCTTCTTGAGAACGCTAACAAATATATTCAAGCCGAAGAATACCTGGAGACACACAGAGGAAGACGTGGAGAAGATAAAGAAGAACGAAAGAAACGGTCTTGAGAATTGACTCCCCAAGGAGGCAAGACAACGAAACGTTCCAAGCGCGATGAACGGCATCCCAAGGACCCGTTTGCCCTGGAAAAATCTGACGCCCCTCAATGCCAAGCCATCACAGATACTACACGAGATCAAAGACAATAAGGCTCTCCAATGGCCAGACAAGATGAGATCTCGACCCAATAAAAGAAACAAAGATTTATGGTGTCACTTCCACAACAATCATGGCCATACAACTGACAATTGTGGGTCACTCAAGCAAGTAATCAAAGCCATTATTAAGCGTGGCCAGTTGAGAAAGTTTGTAGCACACAAAGAAGGGTGACAACAGACACCTCTGGCCGTAGAAGAAAGAGAAGATCAAGAAGGGAATGCGGGTACGATCAACACCATATCCGGGTGATTAGCCGCAGGAGGTTCATCAGGCCAGGCTCGAAAAGCATACGCCAGGGAAGTGTGCATAGCGAGTTGACCCCCGAATAAGAAACAAAAGATTGGGCCTATACCTACGATCTCTTTTTTTTATGACGACTTGAAAGATGTGAAGACTCCTCATGATGATCCATTAGTCATCACGATCAAGGCTAGGAACTTCAATATAAAACGTGTTTTGGTCGATAATGGGAGTTTTACAGAAGTTCTATTTTATGATGCGTTCAAGAAGATGAACATTCCGACGGACCGTCTTCGAAAGATGGATACATCGTTGTATGGATTCTCCAACCATCAAGTTACAGTCAAAGGAATTATTGCACTCTCAGTTGCGATCGGTACGCCTCCCACACAGGCCAACCTCATGCTTGACTTTGTGTTGGTAAGGGCCCCCTCTGCCTACAACGCCATATTAGGACTACCAACACTTAATCAGTTACAGGCTGGGGCTGTGTTGTCAACTTACCACCTCAAGATGAAGTTCCCCACGGAACAAAGGATTGGAGAGGTGAAAGGTGACCATACTACAGCTCGTCAGTGCTACATGACTTTGTGCAAATCAAAGAACAAAGAAGTGCTCATCATCGAAGACCGCCGGGAAGATATGAAAATGCAAAGAGGCGCACCAGTCAAAGATCTTGTAAGCATTGAGGTATATCCCGGAGATGAAAAAAAGACGGTTCGGATAGGTTCAAATCTTAAGGAAGACACTAAGCTCGAGCTAGTGAACTTATTAAGAACCTATGCGCACGTCTTTGCATGGACAACCACGGACATTCCTAGAATCGATCCCGAGGTTATTACCCACAGGATACATGTTGATCTGTCCAAGAAACCTGTCAAGCAGAAGAAAAAAAAGAACCTTTGCGCCAGAAAGACAGGAAAAGATTGAAGAAGAAAATAGATAAACTCTTGACTGCGACTTTATCGAAGAAATCTACTACCCGGATTGGATCGCCAATGTTGTCATGGTTCCTAAACCGGGTGGCAAGTGGCGAATTTGCATCGATTACACGGATCTCAACAAAGCATGCCCAAAGGATAGTTACCCACTCCAGAGGATCGATCTCCTTATAGATGCTATTTTGGGCCATGAATTGCTCAGATTTATGGATGCATATTCTGGTTATAACCAGAATATGATGCACAAAGACAATGTCTCCAAAATATCGTTCATCACAGAAAGAGGTCTATACTTTTACAAAGTAATGCCTTTTGGACTCAAGAACACCGGGGTAACTTAGTAGCGCCTAGTGAACATGATCTTTCGAGACTTGATCGGGAAGAACATGGAAGTCTACGTTGACGATATGCTGGTCAAGAGTATAAAGTCTAAATTCCATGTCAAGGACTTGAAAGAAACTTTCGATATACTTCGAAAGTATAAGATGAAGCTGAACCCACTCAAATCCGCTTTTGGAGTTGCATCAGGAAAATTTTTGGGGTTTATGGTTTCTTAACGAGGAATTGAGGCAAATCCAGAGAAAATCAAGGCCATCCAAACCATGATGTCCCCAAAAACCATCAAACAAGTGCAAGAGTTAATAGGAAGGGTCACAACTTTAGGAAGATTCATAGCTCGATCAGCTGAACGATGCCTACCATTCATTAAAGCCATCAGGAAAGCAAAAAATTTTGTTTGGACGGACGATTGCCAGAAATCGTTCGAAGAACTCAAAACATACTTGAGCTCTCAGCCCCTACTTTTGAAACCACTTCCCGGGGAAGACTTGTTTTTATACCTCTCAATAACGGAGGTTGCAGTCAGCACTGTTTGGTCAGAGAAGAAGACAGAATCCAGAAACCAATTTACTATGTTAGCAAATTCTTACAAGATGTAGAGACAAGGTATCTGAAGATCGACAAGATTGCACTAGCCCTTATCATATTAGCTAGGCATCTTCGACCATATTTTTAGTCTCATACCATTGTCGTCTTAACGAACCAACCACTTAGAAAGGTTTTACTGAGCCCCAAGACATCAGGAAGATTGGTAAATTGGTCCGTCGAATTAGGGAAATTTGATATCCAATATAAACCTTGCACTACAATTAAGGCCCAAGCCTTAGCAGACTTTATTGTCGAGTGTACATTACCTAAAGACCTCCCTTCAGTTAATGATTTCTGAGGCTCTGGACCCTTGGAATCTTTATGTAGATGGTTCTTTAGTCGTTGGCAGTAGTAGAGCCAAAATAATTCTTATCAGTCCAAAAGGGTTTGTGGTTGAGTATGCACTTCGCTTTGGATTTCAAGCCTTATATATTGAAGCAGAATATAAGGCCCTTCTCACGGGAATAAGGCTGGCACATGCTCTGAAGGTAGATTCTCTATCAGTCCATAGCAATTCTCAATTAGTAGTCAACCACATCCTAGGAGACTATGAGGCCATGGATGAAAGAATGGCTCAATATCTCCAGCTGGTCAAGACGTTGGCATCGAAGTACAAAAACTTCACCATTCGTCAAATTCCCCCGGATTAGAATACTCGGGTGAATACATTGTCAAGCCTTGCTTCCTCCAAAGTAACAGATGTCCGACGCTCAGTTTACCTTGAATTCCTCAAGGATCACAGTATCAGTTCTCAAACTGAGATTGGAGTGGTAGATCAAGAACCCTGTTGGATGGACATGATCATCAGATACTTTTCCACAGGTGAACTACCAAGTGAAAGACATGAGGCAAGAAACCTTCGTGTCAAAGCTGCTCGATATGCATTAGTGGAAGGAGTTCTATACAAGAAATCCTTCAGCCTTCCTTACCTCAGATGCTTACGCCCATCAGAATCCTTTTACACATTACAAGAAGTACATGAAGGGATATGTGGTCAACATCTTAGAGGAAGGACATTAGCTCAAAAAATCCTAAGGCAAGGGTATTATTGGCCTACAATGCAGAAAGACGCCATTGAATTCACACGAAGGTGCGACCAATGTCAGAAGTTTTCTTCAGTATCGCATACACCTGTCGCCCCCCCTTAACTTTGATTATATCTCTAATTTCTTTTACAATATGAGGAATGGATCTACTAGGCCCTTTTCTAGTAGCGCCTAGACAACGACGATTTGTAATTGTGGCAATAGACTACTTCACCAAATGGACTGAAACAGAATCTCTGGCAACCATTACTTCAGTCAAATGTGAGGACTTTTTTTGGAAAAATGTGGTCTGCCGTTTTGGAGTACCAAGAGCTTTGGTCGTTGACAATCGAAAGTAGTTTGACAACAACAACTTCCGAACCTTTTGTACGAATCTTTCGATTGATTTAAGATTCACCTCTATAGCGCATCCACAATCCAATGGTCAGACTGAGAACATGAACTGAAGCATCTTACAAGGATTGACAAAGAAGCTGGATGAGGTGAATGGCGCATGGGTAGATGAACTCTTCAAGGTGTTGTGGGCTTACCGAACAACCCCACATTCAGTCACGGGAGAAACACCTTTCTCACTCTGTTATGGAACTAAAGCAATGTTGCCTGTTGAGATATGAGTTCCAATGATACAGGCCTTGCACTTCAATGAAGCAAATAATGAAGTTGGACTCTGAGCAAATCTTGATTTGGTCGAAGAAGCTTGAACTCAGGCCCATGAACGATCTGTTGTCATAGAACAACGAGTCGCGCGCTATTATAATCAAAGAGTTCGGTCCAAGCAGTTCAAAGAAGGAGATTTGGTTCTTCGTAAGTCGGAAGTATTTGACCCAAAAGCAGCAACGGGAAAGTTATCTCTGAATTGGGAAGGACCTTACCGTGTTATAAAGGTACTCAAATCGGGTGCCTACACACCAGGAACACTTTCTGGGAATCTCATCCCTCGTACTTAGAATGCTGAGAACTTGCGCGAGTACTACCAGTGGCATTTTGCCCCAAGGCAAGACACTTCTTTTCAGGGGGATAAGGGGCCTAGACCTTATCAAAACCCCAATTATCTAGAAATAACTCATAGATTTTTTTTTTCAGAATAATGGGTTGTTAAGCAATCCAGTGCAAACTTTATCTTTTGCTCCAGCAATGAAGTTATTTTTCTAAGCATTATTGTAAGGTGCTACAAACATAGCCAATCATTCTGCCCGAGCAGAATGATGGCCGAACACTCGGCCCGAGCAGAGTGACGAGCTTAGCCAAACACATTCTGCCCAAGTAGAATGATGGCCAAACACTCTACTCGAGCAGAGTGCCAAACTTAGACAAAAAATTTTGTCTGAACAGAATGATGGCCAAACACTCTGCCCGAGCAGAATGTCAAACTCTTACTTTTGTACAAAAAACACAAGTGAGAATACGCCAATCGGATTAGCCATGGATCTAAACCGTGGAAAGATAAAGGTTAATGGAGGCATCGTCACTCCAATCCTACTTTGTCTTTTCAAAACTTAGCCGAGCGGGGCTGCTCGACTTCTTTACCAGCTCTTTAAATGAGGAATAAAGAGTTTGAGTTAAAGTAAAAGATGATGTGTGAATGGTAATATAAACCAGGAGAAACACATAGTAAAGTGCAATAAAAAGATAGAGTTTTACAAAAGCCCTCAAAAAAGGGCATCAAAATAATCAGTCCAACAAAGGCTCGGGGGCATCACCAGAGGGACCTTCCTTTGGAGGATGGGAAGCTGCAGCATCTCCTGCCTCTGAAGGCATGGCAGTCTCCCCAAATGTATAGACAACTGCAGGCATGACAAAGTAATCCAAAGGGATGTCAGGGAAGTGCTCAGAGAACATCTCCTTAGCCTTCATGAAGCCCATCTCATAGATCTTCAAACCATTATATGTTCTCTTCTTTAGCCATTCTTTCCCGGCATTTCCATCGAGGAAGTCGCGGATGCCTTGGTCACGAGTCTTGTCCACCTTCCTCACCTCTTTAGCTATCTTCCTCTTTGTCCGTTCCAATCTCTTCTCCAGAGTCATAATCTGGGCTATGTAGTCAGCCTTTTGCTTGCTCAACTCTTCGGCACGACGGGTGGCTTGCTCTGCCTTCTTAACAACATCCCTCTTCTGCTGAGCTTCTTCAGCTGCCACTTGCCTTGCCATCTCAAATCGAGATAACATTGCAGACCCGCTAGTATACATCTGGAATAAATATTGGAACAATAAGCTAAATGAAAGTTGAAGGTGAAAACAAAAACTAGTTGGGAGAAAGAGTATTACCGTATACACAGTTCGAGCAAAAGAACAGGCGAAAGTCTCGTATGTCTAGTTCTGGAAAACCTCCTTGTCCCGAGGAAGAACTCCATGAAGAAGATGTTGCTCTGAAATCTGGCTATCTAGCATCCCAAGGTCATCGCGTCTAAGTGTCCACCTCGGTCGAAAGATGGAATCCTCATCGATAGACACTCCTACAACAATCTATGGAGACACGTGAGGAAGAGTAGCCCTTGTCTTCTTTGGAGCGGGGAGTAACTCTACACTTGGCTACTTTTCCTTTCTTTTCCCCTTAGCATTTTGAAGCACGCCGAGAAAGGCAACTTGCGGTGATTTTCCACTTCTACTGGCCATTTTTGCATGAAGAAAAGAAATCAATACAGGAACGAATATTGAAACCAAATTGAAAAAAATAACCTATATGAAGCACACCTAGAGGAACAGTCTCAGTTGATGATGCACTAGGAATAACAAAAGGAATCGAAAGTCCTGTTGGAATAGGCTTGCGGGGAATAATCTTTGCCCACTCTAATTGCCCTTCCGAAAGAGGCTTGTGAATGGAAAGACCGCCTCGAAGCTTAATATGGCTAAGAATGTACTTGGTAAGATTGTTGGGAGTAGGCTTGCCTGGGTTTTTAAAATCCTTACAGTAAAGATTCCACTCTCTATCAAAGGGTAACTCCCATTTATCTAGACGACCAACAAAGAAATATCTGGAGTGCCAACCTTCTTCGATTTTGGTCCTCCCTTTAAAAGTCGTTGTCTAGTATGAATGTAATACCATCCTAGGTAGTTGGCAACTCTTTTCACAAAGCAGATCTCAAAGAAGACCCTCATGAAATCTGTAGGATCTGCTTTATAGCCCAAAGTCTCAACCAAGTATATAAGCCCAACCAGCTTCCTCCAACCGTTCGGAACAAGTTTCCCGGGAGCCATATGATAATGCTCGAAGAAACGAAGAGCAAAAGGATGAAAATGCCTATACCCAGACTTCACGTGCTCTTCGTATATTCCCGTTTTGAATTCCATCCATAATTGGCTGTTTCTTGCAAACCTGGAATTCGAGCATACTAACTTGAGGGAAGAGGATATTACCGAATCAACTCCAATAGCTCTTCAGAGGACATCTTACTCGAGTTCTCATCAGTAGTATACCAAGGCTTAGGATTATCCTTATCCTCAGCTTAATCCTTCACATCTCCTAAGGTATTCTTGGTAGGTAAAGAGTGTGAAGGTTAAGAAGTTAAGGCCTATGGTGGTTGTGGAGTTGAAGGTTGCGGATGTTGTGGATTTAAAGTTCCAACTTCACTTCCTAAAGTTGGAACTCTTTCTGAACTCGAAGATGAACTACTACTTATATTCTCTTCGGAAGACAAAAAAGACTTTGAAGTTTCGGACATGTTTTTTACTACTAAATTGGAAACTACAAAACTTGAAGTGTTGAATAGAAAGAGCAAAGAAAAAGGACTTACTTGAAATGAAGAATGCTTCCAAATTATTCGAGTGAACAACAAATAAAGTGAAGTTATCCTTTTATAGAAAAACCCCAAGTAACCGTCTCTTGGGAAACTCAACGATTCATCTACCCCCTACATGTCACAAAATAAGAGAAGAGAAATTTGAAAATTTCCCGCTCAAGAGCCTTAATGACAAAAAAAGACACGTAGAAATGAACATAACATAATTCTGCCGGAGTAGAATCCTGTCTGAACATTCTGCCCAACCAGAGTGGCTTTGGCCTAACATAATTATGTCCGAATAGAATCTTGTCGGAACACTCTACCCGAGCAGAGTGGCTTTGGCCTAACAGAATTTTGCCCGAGCATATCCTGTTCAAACACTTTGCCCAAGCAGAGTGGCTTTGGCCAACCAGAATTCTACCCGAGCAAAATCCTATCCGAACACTCTACCCGAGCACCCCCCTAACAAAATTCTGCCTGAACAGAATCCTGTCCGAACACTCTGCTCGAGCAGAAGGGCTTTCGTCGAAGAGAATTCTACCCGAGCAGAGTGATATTTGGCCACAGAATTCTACCGAAGTAGAATTCTGTCCGAGCACTCTGCCCGAGTAGAGTGACATTTGGCCGAATAGAATTCTGTCCTAGCATATTTCCGTCCGAGCACTCTGCCCAAGCATGGTGACCTTTGCCCGAGCAGAATGCCCTTTGGCTGAGCAGAATTCCATCCCAGCATTCTACCCCTAGTAGAATGCCTTTTGGCAGAGCAAAATTTTGTCCTAGCACTCTGGCCCAGCAGAATGCCCTCTGGCCAAGCAGAATTCTCCTCAATGCTTGAAATCCTAAAAAATAGTTTCCATTCTATTTGGGTATATTTCGCTATCTCTAGTGAGGAAAAATGTGCTTCTACCCGCTCCATTAAACGCTTGTAGAAGCAGGGGGCATATGATATAGTTAAAAATACGCCTTCATTCTAGGAATGACACGTGGCAATTATGACATGGATCCCTTGCTAGCTTATTGCTGATTTGGCACTTGCCATATTGATCATCAGACAGATTCCTAAAATGACTTCAACTCTATCGTTTGAGATAGATATAGGATCCTTGAGGATCCTAATCTGATTCTAATTAGATCTGTTTATAGCCATGTCCTACTAGGACTCTTCTTCCCACTACTATATAAAGAAGTCTAACCCCTTAGGTATGGACAAGTTCACACACACATACACATTATGTTCTTACTGCTTTTCAGAGTTCTACATTGTTAGCCATTTTTGACTTGAAGAGCATTCCCCCGCTGGAACCCCACCCGGCGGTCATTCCGTGTTCTCTTTTGCAGGCCTATTACTTGGTGTGGTTCCCGATCCAATTTTTAGCTACAACAACATCTAACTCATACTATACTTTTTGTGGCACCTAAACATGGACGGCAAATCTATTTCCTTAGAATCATTTTGAAGACTCACTTGGGGAGCTAAGCATTGTGATATAGTTTGTATCTTATCCCACAATCTTAGTCAATCATGCCTCAGCAACAAAGATTACAAGACTATCAGCTAAGGTCTCAACACCTCAGGGACCAAGAAAAACTAGTACCATCCTGTACTAGGCTCGCCCTAAGACGAACACACCTATTATCAAGACCTTGGTAGGCTTATTATGCTGTGCCCACACCTACTGTCATTCAAGATCTGTCATCATGGAAATGTAGAACTCCACTCAAACCCTCAATCGCTCAGAATTTTGGAGTCTTTCCCAAGTCACTTCTTTGCAAGTACTTGCTCTTAACCTCATGATGGCTCCACTCACCCATGTTTTTCCTGCAACATGCCTTATCATCGAGAACCTTTTTTGAAATGACAACTCATAATGAGCGCACAATAGGCTAGTCTTTTGTTATACGACGGATCAGTATACTTGCTTGCCCTACACAACTTCGCTCTATCTATCTCAGATGACCAACTCGCATAATTCTAATATGAACATAACTTTCTCGATTTAGTCACTTGTCCAATAACCATGTTGAGTTCCATGTAAATGAGGGAGAAGTTGACAGTAGCGGGGGAGTTTTGCACCTGATTGCCATACAGACTTGGCTTGATGCCCTCTAAGGACATGCTCTCATCTCGGAGTGACCTTCATGAGCCTTGGGGCACTAATGAAAAGGCCTGGTGCCGAAACACGTAGACTAATCAAGCAGTCAAGCAATCCTGATAAAGAGAGGACCCAGTGGAAGAGCTCATTGACCAATCTCACATGGGATTTGCTTGATGGTGAAAAGCTCTAGTGCTGGGGCAATCAAGACTAATCATACATGCGCGGTACCCATAAGTGAAAAGCCTCACTGTCACAGCACTTAGACTAATAATGCATGCGCTACACTCTGAATGGAGATAGCTTTATCAAGAAGATAACCTATCCAACTGAACATAGTTGCCGTGTCGAAAGACTCGTATCTCCCTAAGGTAATGTCTTAGGGGTGCGAGTCTACCCATAATTGTGAAGGGTGCTTGCACCGGTGAACAATAGATGAAATCCCTTGCGATGTTGCACACTCTAGAGGCCGGGTAAAAGCACATTCCATAAGGTCAATGGCGTATGGTGGTTAGTAGAAAGATCGGGGCTAGGTCCGTGGTGATAGGATGCACGCATGCGTGACACCTATGCAAAGTCACTACAAGAAAAAAGGCTTTAAGCGACGGGAAAATCCGTCGCTAAATATTTTAGCGACGGATTTACCGTCGCTAAAAGTCCCTCGTATAAAATCCCGTTACTAATAGTTTGGCGACGAAATTTTCAAATCCGTCGTGTAATATTTAAGTTTTTGCGACGGATTTATTTATTAATTAGCGACAAAATATCCGTCTCTAATTATATTTTAAGTATTTTAATTTAATTTTTTTGGTTATATTAGTGACGGAATAAATATTTTAGCTACGGAATATTCCGTCACGAAATATCTTATTTAGCGACGGAATAATCCGTTGCTAAACATGGATAGTAATAAAAAACTTTTAGTGACGGATATAATCCGTCGCCAAAAGTCAAATTTTTTTAAAAATATATATTTTTTATTTTTCTAATGCCCAAACCTGTAATAAAAAAATCAATCCTCAACAACAACACGCAATAATCAATACACAAAGAAATATGTAAAATTAATTATAAAAAAGACTCTTTATGTACAAGCTGGGAACCGGATACAGCTGGTAAGGGGAGGGGAGAAGAGTACAAGCCGGGCGCGGGGGTCCGGGGGGAAGCTAGGACCGGGCACGAGAAGAGGCTCATCAGGGGTTGCCGAGTCCCAGATCTAGATCCTACTGATTCGGGGTCGGCTCGGCATGTCCAGCTGCGGTACCCTGCTGATCCTGCTCCCTGATCATCCTCAACACCACCGTAGCAATGCGTGCGATCTCCTCGTAGTCCAACGGATGCTGAGGAGCCGGTGTCTGTGGAGGGGCAATGGGGGGTGAGGACGCTCCTATCACGGCACGAGCAGTCCGACTAGGCAGGCCGCGTATGCGGCCTTTCGGCCGATTGATGACCTCCGGCGTATCCTGCCATCGCTTCAATGCCCCAGTACTCGCACCCGTACTAGTGGACACTGATGGCTGTCCGGACTGCTCCTCGGACCCCCTAAGCTGTTCATACGAGGCCTGCAAAAAACAGTGATATAAAGATATGTTAGGGCATTAATTAACGCAACAGACATTGAGGATAGAAAGACAAAAAATTAACAACTTAAACAAATTGACTCACATCGATCCGCTGGGCAATATCTGAAATATAGTCACCCGCTCGGTGTGCCTCGTCCTTGTCCTTCTACCGCACGTGCGTCTGATTATACGTCAGAGCTATGACCTCATCGTTCTCCAGATTCGGGTGCTCGACCGCATTCTTGTGTCGGACGATGTCGTGTGGCACCGACCCCCCCTCGTGTGCGTCGGATCTTTGTTCTGTCTGTTCTCAGCCCCGCACTTACTCTTGGAGTCCCAACCTGGATCCGTAGCCCACCGATCTATCATCGCCATCCATACAGTCGGAGATATCCAATGTGGGGGATATCTCGTCATCTCCATCATTGGGGCACCCTCGGGCAGCATCTTCTTCGCCCCGTCCGTTGCGTCGTGGAGCCATCGGCGGTAATTTTTGCCGATGTAAGCAAAGAAGGCTTGCTACCCCAGTGCCTATTGCTCAGGCGAGTCAAACGTGAACCCCTCCTGTAAGGCATTCAATAACACAAATTAACTACAGAAAACAAACTCTAATTAAACAAATACTATCGCTGAAAAAAATACTTCACCGTACCAGCCACTCCTCTCATAGGGACTCCCTCGCAGCGACATCCCAGTCTTTCCAGTACAGGCGTGGCTCGAAGAATCGGCCCTTCACAAGAACGCCGATCTTCGTCCTCGCCCGATTCTCCAGGATCCTGCCAAAGAAGTAAATAAATAAATTAATACAGTTCAAATATAAATTAACACCCTAAAATTTTAAATATAAGGCATGATGTGATATTTTTTTTACTTACAGGCCCTCCTGGGTGAGCGTAACTCTCTGTTTACGCTGGGGGTTCAAATAGTTTAATTAGGGTTCAATTAGGGGTTCAAATAGTTTAATTTATGGTTCGGTTCAATTAGGGGTTCAAGTAGTTTAATTAGGATCCGATTACATCAATTTAGGGGTTCAATTTAGGGGTCGGTTGAATTGAGGCATTCAATTAGGGGGTTCAATAAATTCAATTTAGGGTTCGGTTAGATTAGGGCATTCAATTTAAGGTTCAATTAGGGGTTCAATTAGTTTAATTTAGGGTTTAATTCGATTAAGGCATTCAATTTAAGGTTTAATTAGGATTTAATTACTTCAATTTAGGGTTCAATTAGGAGGTTCTATTAGTTCAATTTAGGGTTCGGTTGAATTGAGACATTCAATTTATGGTTCAATTAGTTCAATTTAGGGTTCGATTGGATTAGAGCATTCAATTTATGGTTTAATTAGGGGTTCAATTTAGGGTTTGACCCCGAATTAGGGCATTCAATTTATGGTTTAATTAGGGTTCAATTACTTCAATTTAGAGTTCAATTATGGTTCAATTAGTTCAATTTAAGGGACGGTTGAATTGAGACATTCAATTTATGGTTCAATTAGGGGGTTCAATAAATTCAATTTAGGGTTCGGTCGGATTAGGGCATTCAATTTAGGGTTCAATTAGGGGTTCGGTTAGATTAGGGCATTCAATTTAGGGTTCAATTGTGAGTTCAATTTAGGCTTCGATTGGATTAGGGCATTCAAGTTAGGGTTTAATTAGTTTAATTTAGGGTTCGATTCGATTAGGGCATTTAATTTAAGATTTAATTAGGATTCAATTACTTCAATTTAGGATTCAATTAGGCCAAATGCTTCATAATCAACAAATTCAGAAGACAAAATAATGGCCAAACGTTCAAATTAACAACAACATCAGATTATACATTGCAGAGAAGACAAATTTGAATATGGCCAAATGCTTGATAATCAACTTTGAAAAATAAACAACAAGATTAATTTAAGGCAATTGACATACAGATCTCGAGGTGGGTATGACGACGGCGGCGTTGGTGGTGCGTTGGCAGTGGTGGGCTTCGTCGCGCGGCGCAAGTGGAGGGCTTTGTGGCATGGCGGTAGTGGAAAGCTTGGTGGCACGGCGTCGGGTGGGGGATGGGGGTGTAGCCGGAGGTGGGTCGCCGTAGAGAGGGGTCGCCCGAGGTGGGTCGCCGTAGAGAGGGGTGAGAGAAGAATTTCGAAGAGAGAAACGGAGAGAGAGAAACAAACCCGATGTGGGTTTATATCGAGGATCTTTAGCGACGAAATAATACCGTCGCTAAAAATCCGTCGGTGAAGGTCTGACTTTTACTGACGGACTTTTTAACGACGGTTTTATTTCGTCGTTTAAATAATTTAAAAAACATTCAGAAAATACTAATTTTCTAAAAAAATTTTGACGACGATAACTCCGTCGCTAAAAGTCCGTCTGCAAATACTTTTATCAACGGTGGCTTCCGTTGGTAATAGTATTAAACGATGAATTTTTAACGACGGGATATTCCGTCGCTTAAAGGCCTTTTTAGCGACGGAATACCTTCCTTCGCTAAAAATCCGTCGTACAATACATATTTTCTTGTGGTGAGTGCCCCTGAAAATGGTAGTGCTAGTGGCACGTCGGACCATCATCAACACCGCGAATGCAAGACATATATCAAGGAAAGTTCATATGCTAAAATTGTGGGATGCTCGTTGAAGGACATGACAAGTGCACATATCACTACGGGTGCGGGGGTGGGGAGCTACGACAATGCGTCCTGGGGGGAGAGGATAAGCGCAATTTTTGTTTGGGCCTCCCGAACAATCCTCCTCGACTCCCTTCCGGGTCAGGGTTGCTAATGCGGGTAAACATTTTTTTTAGGTATTTTTGACACGTGCAAGTGAAATGGACCGGCAAGAGCGTGCAAATGCCTGCCTCCGCCTTAGCTCTCACCCGTCAAACATGGCTCCATAGCCAGTCGCCTGCGCCTCTCTCTTTCTCTGTACCCCGCTTAAAAATGCCAACAGCCAGGCTATTTTCTCTCTTCGGAGCCTCAGTCTTCCGCAACCGCTACCACGCAACAACAAATCTTTCTCTAATCCCTTCGGTTCGATTGACGAAACTCTCACTTTCCCCGGCTTTCGAGTTCCACCGGTACAGCAAGTATTCTTCCGCCGCTGTAGTCGACACTGCCGCCGTCGATACTGCAGTTAGTCCTCACCATCCGTGGCCAGAATGGGTGAGTTTCGTCAGTTGCCTCAAGGCCAAAGATTACCTCAATGCTCCTGTTCCGGCCAAGGATGAGGGTGGTGTAAGTGACGGCGGCGGCGATGATGCTTCTCAGGATATCAATCTTTTGAAGGACGCTTGTCTCAGCTTCGCTCGTGACCGCTCCGACGTCTTCAAGTATTGCCACTCTCTTTTATGCTGCTAAAATATTACAGGAAGTTTTGTTTTGGTAACCGAAAATTTTAACCCTATAAAAGGGAGAAAGTGTATTTGAACTAGCTAATAGGTATTTCTTCTTTATCTTTCCGTGTTCCAAGTTCCAATTTGTTGAACCCACTGTTGTAACTTAACCTTTAGCAGTATAATCTCTTTTGTTTACCAAAAAGAAAAGTGTCGGATGGATATACTCCCTGTTTTCAAAATTTTGTTCTTTTTGACTTCGTGTGAATTACGTTATGAAAATCTCAATGTGTGTGTTCGTTATTACATAGATGATACTTATTCAATGATTTCAATGTTTAGCTACTGTTTTAGATTAAAGTAATGGGCTGATGTTGATATTCTTCCGTAGAAATTTGAAAAAAATAAATAAATAAAAAATCAAAGGGGACAAAAATCAGACTCAAAGAGAATATGCTTCATGGTTACTAATGTTCTTTTTCCCGACACCCAGACACCCCTCAGACACTGCTGAGCACGCGTGGGACACCTCTGGGCAGTCTTCGGGTTTCTAATCATCCGACTTCATGTCGGCCACCTTCGATGTAAAAAAAAAAAAGCCAACTTCTCTGATATTCCACCATGACCTCCAAAATAGGTAAACTAATTGTATTTCTGCCTCATGTGTCTCATACACTAGGAAGAAGGTTGATGATGGATGTCCAGAGGGCAACGAACTTGATGAGGCAATTGATGTTGGTTCTGTCTTGGTGGATGGAAGGGATAAAAGCTGTTTCTGTATTCCTTTTTGTTTGTTTTTATGGGATCTTGCATTCACCTTATTAACTATGTTCAATAAATCCTTTTCCAGTCTGCCATTTGTTTAAGTTGCTTTGCGGTTTGTTAGTTGGTGTTCTACAATTTTTTGGGGTGAAATCTGCTTGAAATGTGGATAAACTGACACATGTATAGGAATATGTTAAAAAGTTCGACAATGTCCTGCAGTGCCGAAATTATGTTTTTTGATATTGCGGTGTCTGGTGGCCCCATAGGTGTCCGCGTTGGACACGATATCCTTGTCTGTTCTACTTACTTCTTTGGTTTGACTAACAAAGGAAAGTTCGATTAGATAAGCAAAATATATCAGTGAGTGTGGGTAGGTTGGGGCTTTTTGTGTTTTCTGGAATAATACTTTGAAATCTTAAAACTCGTTACTGTGAGTCGGGGTGGTTTTAATGCAATTGACCATACCGTAAGAGTTTAACTTGAATGTAATTATTTGTCTTGCATGGCAGATCATTATCGAGGCAAGATATTCAGAGAGTTGTTGAAAAGGGATGCCCTAATCTTCTGCGGAAAACTGTTAATTCAGGGAAAAGGTTAAGAGCATATGTCAGACTTGAGGAGGGAGATGTAAGTAGATTGGCAGTGTGATAATATTATTAAAATTCGTTTTTAACAAAAATGCATTTTTGGTTCTGATTGAATAATTGGATTTCAGGCATGTGGTGCTTGTAATCTGCGTGGAGCATGTCATAAAGCCTATTTGACACTAAAGGAATCTGAAGAGGCTGCGCGTACAGTGGATATTGTGCGTATATTGTTGTCCTATGCACTAGATTCTCCTGTTGATTTAGGAGGAGAGAAGCCTCCAGGTAGAGAGCTTATTGAAGTATCTGCAAGAAAATTGCTCTCAGAGTTGGTTGAACTTAGTGGCACGGTTCGTGATCCGGAACCGCCAAAGGCTGCAAACATAGCTACTCATCAGCAGGAACAAACTCGAGGTTTCAAGGATGATGAACTATCTCGAGATGTTGAAATGAAAAGAGGAGATTGGATGTGTACCAAGTAAGTCACTTTAGACCTGTATTTTATTCCCAGCCAGTACACTACCTTTCTTTATTTTACAAGAAATGAATTTTCAGCTTTATAAGCTATTTTTTAATAACATTAGCTAGTTCTAGATCGTGTTAAATTTATGATCTTCTTGCATAATTAAATTATGCGTCTGGGCCAAATTGATGGAAGTCGATGAATGCAGAAACAGAAAACAAGATAATCCCGATTCAAGAGGAAACTGGTAGAGCGGGAAGTCTTTCTTTTGATATTTTTTCACCCCAAACTGATGTGGGCGGCTGGTATCAACAATCACTTTCACTCTCGTTCTAGTGTTGTTGACGCCATACCTTTCTTCTCCTCCAGTCAAATTGTATAAACTTTTACTGCCAATGGATAGTCCACGTAATCTGGCACAAAAGCATTTACCCCCGAATAAAAATTTAGCTATTTGCAGCATTTGAGCCCAAGAACCTGCATTATGAACTAATTGTGGATTCTGGAACACCAAGCTCCAAATGTTGGTGGTAAATGGACAAGAGACAAAAAGGTGCTCTAAGGTCTACGGATGCTGAAAGCACGGGAGAAGGCAGCTGTTATCTGTTATCAGAATCCTTAACTTAAATTTGTCTCGTCTTAATATACCCTTTACAGAGCATCCAAAGTATCACTGCACACTTGGGAATTGTTCCCTTGAACCACGCTACTTTGCCGTAGGGACCTGATGGTAAATACACCATTTGAGGTCAGCGTCCAGACAATTTGGTCATCATGCTCAATACTAGTGCTAGGGATAGTTGCCATGTAGGTATCCCATTTTCTCAAAGCTTAAGTACTAGTGAGTGTTAAGCTCCACTGACCATTTTGGATAATGTAACAAACTTCAGAATGCTGATGACTTGGACAGTCATCAGCATTTTATCTCAATCTTTGTCCAAAATAATTGAGAAGAGGTCCACATGAAAGCCATTGATCTGTCAATAACCAGGTGTCTCTCCCATTGCCAACTTTACTCTGAATAAACTTTTGCACCTGGGTTCTCAAGTTCAAAATCTTACACCAGATTTAAGAAAAATCTGATGGTGGCGTGGAATTCCAAATGTTCTTGCCCTTTAACACAAAACTATGGCACCAAATAACCCATAGTGAATCCTACTTATGAGCAATATCCCAAAGATGTTTGGCAATAGCTACTTATTTCATTCTTTAACTCTTTCAGCAAACACACATCAGCGATGCAACTATAGCTTTTGTACAATTTGTATGATGTCCATGCGAAACAAAGCTCTAAACTTGGCTTCTATTTCATCAATTATTTTAGCAGGTAGAACAAAAATAGTGCACCCATATACTTGCCTACTAGGGAGGACAGACGTAGCCAATTGGACTCTCCCAGCATTAGACAAGAACCTGCTGGTCTATCATGTGATTCTGGAAGTAATTCTATCAACAAGGACTTTGCAGTCCCTATAATCTTCTGGATATTAACAGGTGGGTGCCGAGTGGCATCTCCATTAAGGTACCTAAACCCTGGTTTGAGTTCTTCATTAACTCCAAATAAAAAGAAAAAAAAAAAGAACTGAACTCTTTCGTAGGTTAGGTTCAAGACCAGATAAAAGGCCCAATTACTGACTGGCAACTTTGATATGGGACATGGATGCATTATCAGCAGCGGTTAGGATGCAGAGGTCATCTGCCTTACATGATTAATCCTTTGATCCTTGCACTTACTGATGATATTTGAAATCAGAACTGGAAGAGCCTCCATAACCAGAAAGAATAAGAAGGGAGATCTTGGATCCCCTTGTCTAAGCCCGTTTGCATCGGAGAAAAAACCTTCAAGGGAGCCATTCATGCTTATCTAGAACTTGGCAGTGGTGACACATTGCATCACTCATAAAAACTTCTGGAAATCGAAGAACATGAAGAACTTGAAAAAGACATCGAAGGAGGTCCCTCCCAACCAAGTCATAGGCCTTCTGTATATCCACATCTAGGCTGAGCAGTATTTTATGGTAGCCTCTCATCGCCTAGAGTGCTTGTCAAACTATCAACTATGTAGGTTAAAGGAGAGAAAGGATCAATATCACCCTCCTTGGACTTATTTAGAGACCATGAGATCAAGTTTTGTGGTTGCACCTCTGATGGTAAATTGTTCTGTTACCACCATTTTCACCCTTCCTTGCTAGTTAGCTTTTGAGTGCTACTGTGCTACCGTTTTTCTTGCTTAAAAGTATTATCCTTTTTATCTGGATGTTTGTTTGCTCTACATCAAACTCCCTTATATGCCCCCCTCCCTCAAAAAGTAAAAGAACCTTATTTTCTTTACGTTGTCAGACAGTTTGATAGGGATCAGATCCAAGAGATAGGGCATATTCTTGGAAACAAGAAAACATAGATTTTAAGTGATAGCACAGAAGCTTTTAGTACTTACCATATTATCTAAGATCATTTGTTATTGCTGTATAGTCTTTAGTATAAGTAGCTACTATATTCTCCGACTCGTTTTATCATTAGGAGTAGTCTTCTTTTTGGTAAGCTTTTATATACTTCCTAGTAGGAAAGGTCTATACTTTTTGTCTATATGTGGAATCATTATAAGCAGCAATTTAGGACATGTGAGAAATAGAGTTTAACGAAGCAAATTTGCTTTCTCTTGTCAATGGTGAGACTCCAATTGATTAATCTTATAGGTGAGACTCCTAGAGGCTTTAGTGAGACTACAAGGTTTGTTATCTTTTCTTATTTTGTTTGAAGCAAGAAAACACCAA
Source organism: Escallonia herrerae (assembly GCA_033070095.1). Classification (NCBI taxonomy): domain Eukaryota; kingdom Viridiplantae; phylum Streptophyta; class Magnoliopsida; order Escalloniales; family Escalloniaceae; genus Escallonia; species Escallonia herrerae. The sequence goes on along the minus strand of JAVXUP010003288.1, from coordinate 21,333 downwards.
AAAACTCTTCAAGAATACTGTTCACAGCACCCTAAACAGCCCCAAAAATTTTATCTTTCAATTCTTAAGCCCTAACCTAGCTTCCCAATTGCAAAACCTATAAACATAAGCCCTAGCCAACCCTAACAGCTTGTAGCTTTACTAAGGTCCGCCCTACACCATTTTTGGCATCAGAGAGTGTTATTCCTGGCTGCAAATTTATGCCATTAACATCATGGGTTACTTAATAGAGGAAATTTCTGCCGTACGAAGATCGCTCCAGAGGCATGAAGAATCCAAAATCAATTAGGATGGAAAAGCTCTTAGGAGAAAGCGGAGGCTATAACCTTAGTTGCAGGAAACTCCTCATATGGTGACGTTTCTCTCTCGGAAACTCGCTTTTGCGATCCCAAGTTAGGAACTCCATGGGATCTCGTCCCTAGCTAATATGGGAACTCGATCCCATTAGCTGGATAGAGATGCATGGAACAAGTGAGAGAATGCCTGAAAATCAAGCCCTTTTCAACTCAATTCCTTGTTTCTCTCTTCCTTCAAGTCCTTAAAGCCTCCTTGTCTGTTGTTGCTGGCTATGTAAACTATACTAAACAAATGATAATACTCTTTACGCATTTATTTATTCAAGCCGCTCTCAACCTCAGATTCTTCTTGGTGCTTACGCTCCCCCGCCCCCGCTTTGTGCAACTAAGGCTATAACAAAGAAGAAGCTTACTCAGAAGTTTCAATCATCAACTCTAACAATGGATAGACGACATCTCAAGACCAATGATTTCTATGGTGATGAGGTAAATTTTCTTGAGCGGACTTTGTCTATGGAATGTTATTTCAGTTCTCATTCCATTCCGGAAAATGTCATGGCTCGCTTTGCGGAAGAAAAACTCAAAGGTGCAGCGCGTTTATGGTTGTATAAAGTTGGAGGAACATCATTATAAAACCGATCAACCACCTTTAAATACTTGGGCCAAGATGAAGCTTAAGTTGAAAGAACGCTTCCTTTCCTCTAGTTTTTCACAGAACTTGTATGAGAGGGTATTCCCATCCACAAAAGGCGTGAAATCTGCTAACAACATTTTTTATGCACCTACTCAACAAGGTCCTTGTTGAAGAGGGTGCACGGGTAAAGGTGCAAAACAGATTAGCATGAATCCCACTATGTCGAACATGTGGTGGTCATGGTCACTAGACCTTCGAGTATTTAAATCTCCTTGAAAAACAATACCTAAATCTGATCAAGAGATAGAAGGTGAGCATGATGAACAGCAGCCATATCAAAAGGATGAGTTGAATGGTTCTGTCCAGAAAAAATTGATCATATTTCCTTTGTGAGCTGTCCCAAAAAAATTGAACACTTTCCAAACTAAGAAAAATTCTTTAGGTGTTTTTCCACGTTTACCCTTAGTACACTTCTTTTCTTCTATTTCTCTCTCCACATTTAATCTTCCACCAACCCATATTCTCTCTCCTGGCTCACTTTCTTCCTCCCCCTATAGAATGGGAAACTCATAAAATATGACATCCTAAATAAGCATGTAAGTCAAACATGATCAAATAATTTGGGACGCAGGGAGTGTTTTGCAAGGGTGGAACAAAGTCCATGTACACTCCAAGAATCTGTTCATTCTAATCTTTAAACAATGTAAACAAAGCAAGCGAGGAACAACTGTCTGAAGTTCTTGTTGATGTCATCAGTGCGTCATCGTGTGGTTTTGCTATTTGTCGCACATATGGAAGATAGGAAGTGAACCCAATAAAGCAAATTGAACTTAGAGAAGAAGCCACTGAGATTATTTTTAACAGCTTTGTACATGCTATATGGATCACCTACCTTGCCCGAAGAAGGATGAGTTGAAAGCTGTTGGCACTCAATTAGGTGATGCATTCTCCCATCATATCATATCATGTGAAGTATAATAAGAGATTTAGGGGCACAAATCCAATCTGCATAAGCTGTATGACGGTTCAAACTCGTCGGAAACGTGTTCTTTCAAGCTGGGGGGAGTTGATAGGGATCAAACCCTAAGAGATAGGGTATATTATTGGATACGAAAGAAAAAGAGGAAACGTAGATTTTAAGAGAAGAGGCAGAAGCTTTTAGTTTTAACATATTATCTAGATCGATTTGTTATATGGTCTAGTCTTTAGTTTAAGTGGTTATTACATTTTCTTGGTCCTTTTATAATCAATAGTAGTCTTCTTTTTGGTAATCTCTAGATTCTTCCTTGTTGGAAAGGTCTTTAATTTTTTTCCTGTTTAAGCAAACATTATAAGCAAAAAGTAAAGGAAACCTTGATGAATGGAATTATATGAATTTGCTTTCTCTTGTCGACGGTGGACTCTATTGATTAATCTTCTAGGTGCGACTCTAGAAGGCCCTAGTTAGACTCTAAGGTTTGTTATCTTTAGGTATTTTGTTTGAAATTATAAAAAACCAAAACCCAGTTCACTGGTACTGTTCACAGCACCCTACACAGCGCAAAAATATGTATGTTTCAATCCTTAAGCCCATGCACTAGGTTGTCAATTGCAAAATCAATAAACATTAGTTGTAGCCCACCAATTCCAGCTTGTAAGACAGCCTTATATAGCCTTAGTAGGGTCCGTCCTACATCACAGTTGCTTCATCTCCTTGAAAACTTCTGATTTACCCAAGAGGCAGGGAAGAGGAATTTATTTATTTATTAAAAAGGGGGAAAGAGACATTTATTGAGCTTTCTATATTTACAGCTTGAGAAATGAAACAAGGTATCCGCATTGATTTGATGTCAATGAAGGGAATGCAATCCAAGATGGTGGACAGATAAAGTAGCCATGTGCACAAATAAATTATGGTCTGAAACCTTCTGACTTTACCAAGAGGTAGGAAAGATGTGTAAATTTATTTATCGAAAAGTGGGAAAGATATATATTGAGCTTTGCATATTTAGAACTTGAGAAATGAAACAAGGTATCCACATAGATTTGATGTCAATGAAGGAAATGCAATTCAAGATGATGGAAAGATAGAGTAGCCATGTGCAAAATAATTATGGAGTTGGTAAAAGTGCCAAGCTTTAGAAGGGCACTTTGTTGTCCGCTGCCATTATTTTTTTAATATATGGAGAGGAAATATCTGTAGTAGGTTTTATAAGCACTTTTGTTGGCTTCAATCAATTTTTTGTGTTTTTATTTGCTTGTAACTTTCTTGAGTATTATATTGCATGTGCTCATGATTATGCAGCCTTGTCTCGTTCTTTGGTTTGTTATATTTGATGTAAAGACATTGTTCTTCAAAGGCATATAGACAGCTTGTTGGCTTGGATTCATAAGATTTGATCAAGAAAGTATTCCCAATTTGGAAGTGACGGACCACTAGTGGGAAAATTTGTTTGCTACGTTGGTCATAGTTGACTTCGTTAAATTTTAGAGGACTAGTTTTAAGTGACAAAATTAGCATGAAGTCATGTTGTCAGCTTTTTCTTTCTCAGTCCCTATCTTTTGTGAGTTAAACTAGCTTATTATCACATTTACTTGTATTAGATCCATCATCTTGACTATCTGATCCCGTTCTCTACTGCTTTTCAGGTGCAATTTTATGAACTTTGCTAGAAATATACAATGCCGAAAATGTGGAGAACATGGCCCTAATAAAGTTGGCGGGAATGACATTGAAATGAAGAAAGGAGATTGGATATGTCGTGAGTAAGTTATCGTGTTCATCAACAGTTGATAATAGGATATTGCTCTTTCTTGCATAAGGTGTTAGTCCTGAGAATCATTAATCTTATATTGCTATTGCAAAACCATTTTAACCACTTCTATTGTATACGATACATCATCTGCAGCTGTCCTTGTAATTCTAAGGAAGAACCAGTTGGAAAAAATGGAGCTGAGAGAAAAATGAGATTATAAACTTAGAGCAAATGCTACCTCCACGCAATCCAAGATGGTGGACAGATAGAGTAGCCATTTGCAAATTAAATTATGGTTTGAACCCTTCTGATTTTACCAAGAGGTAGGAAAGATGCAGATATTTATCTGGAAAAGGGGGAAAGAGACATTTCAAAACAAGGTATCCACATGGATTTGATGTCAATGAAGGGAATGCAATTCAAGATGGTGGACAGATAGAGTAGCCATGTGCAAGATGAATTATGGAGTTGGTGAAGGTGCCGAGCGTTAGAAGGGTGCTTTGTTGTCCGCTGCCATTGTTTTCTTTATACATGGAAATGAATTTTTTTATAATAGGTTATATAAACACTTTCTTCTTCTTCAATCAATTTTCTGTGTTTCTATTTGCTTTTAACTTTCTTGCGTACTATATGCATGTCTATGAAATGTGAATGCATTGCACGTGCTCATGATTATGCAGCCTTTTCTCGTTCTTTGGTTTGTTATATTTGATGTAAAGAAATGGTTCTTCGAAGGAATATAGACAGCTTGTTGTCTTCGTTTCACCAGACTTGATCAAGAAAGTATTCCCCATTTGGAAGTGACAGACCACTAGTAGGAAAATTTTATTTGCTATGTTGGTCTTAATTGACTTTCTTAAATTTTAGATGACTAGTTGAAGTGACAGTTTTTCTTTCTCAGTCCCTATCTTTTGTGAGTTAAACTAGCTTATTATAACATTTAATTGCATTAGATCCATCACTAGTCCCGTTCTCTATTGCTTTTCAGGTGTAATTTTATGAACTTTGCTAGAAATATACAATGCCGAAAATGTGGAGAACATGGCCCTAATAAAGTTGGAAGGAATGACAATGAAATGAAGAAAGGAGATTGGATCTGTCCTCAGTAAGTTATTGTGTTCATCCACAGTTGATTGTAAGATATAGCTCTTTCTCGCATAAGGTGCTAGTTCTGAGGATCACTGATATTATATTGCTATTGGAAAGCTATTTTGACCATTTCTAGTTTATATGATACATCATCTGCAGCAGTCCTTGTAATTTCAAGGAAGAACCAGTTGAAAAAAAAAAAATGGAGCTGAGAGAAAAAGGAGACTATATACTTAGAACAAATGCTACCTCCATCCTAAAATTTTTAAGTCTTTTGAATTTTTAGCATATTCCTTGATTACTATTATTGTTTTCATTATTGCTATATGACTTTTATCTAATGTTTCTATCCTATATACTAACCTTTGCTAAAAATCAAGGGAACTCCAACTGGGGTGATAACTTGAGCTAGGAACAAATGCTAGCTCCATCCAAATTTGGAACAGGAGTAAGAAACAGTATGTGTGGTGTCAATGGTATGCACATGCATATATCTGGTTGCCGCCTCATGTTCATATTTTATACTGTTGTACCTTCTTTGATTTATTTCATTAGTTTCCTAGTTCAAATGATCCCAGTTATCTATTGCTGCTGGGATTCATTATCATTGCTTTTGCATTTTGTCGTCATAGTCCACTGTGGGTCCTATAACCCCGTTGCACTTCCCATCTCTTTCATCCTTATATTGCTCGAGTGAAGACTAAGGGTCTGTTTGATAAAACTGAAATTTAAGTGCTAAAAAGTTAAGCACTGAATTTGAAAAACTGAAAATTTTTAGGCGATTGAATTTTTACTGAAAAATAAGTTAACTTGTTTGGTAAACCAAAAGCAAATGTCTGAAAATTATTTTGTTTACAAATTCATCCATTTTACCAAAACAGAACATTTATTTGTATTTTATAACTTTTTTTTTGTTGCCAAAATCGTGTTGGAGGTGGTGGTGGCAGTGGCGATGGAGTAATAATGGTGGTGGTGCTGGTGGCGGCGGTGGAAAGGTGTCGATGGTGGCGGTAGTGGTGCATGAAGATGTGCTTTGGTAATTGTGGTGGTAGCGATAGGCGGCGACATGGCGGTCATGGTAGTGGTTATAGAGCGTGGTGGATATTTAGACTATTTTGGTGGACATGGACGTGGTGACGTGGCGATGGTGGTGGTGGTGGTGGTGGTGGCTAGGTCGTGATAGTTGTGGTGGTGGTGGTGGTAGCAAAAAGAAAATGGTTGTGGTGGTGGTTGTAGTGTGGTGGAGTCGGAGTTGCCAACAAATTATTTGGGGCGACATCATGGTTATAATTATTTTTTTATGTTTAATAAGTTTTAATCATTTTACTTAGAATTAAGTGATAAGCATTAAGTAAGGGCACCATGACTTAAAATTTTAGTCTATTTTTTGTAAGAATTAATTTTTGAGTGATACAACGGTAAGCGTTATCAAACACACTTAATTGAAAAGTTTAAATTTTAAGTGCTTAATTGCGTTATCAAACACACCCTAAGTTCTGTTTCATTTACTTGTTTGAATGACATTAATCTGACTCCCTCAATTTTTAAAGCATTGATGAAACAAAAGGAACATAAGGGAGATTTTTTTTTTTTAAAGTTGTTTAAGGGTAGTTGTTTACTTATATAAGTGAGTTTCAATTGCTAGAAATGCATGCTAAACAATTAGAAGTGTCAGAGACATCCCAAAGACACGTTGACCGTCAACCTAACAAAGGTTATCATCAATTCATCACATGCTCGCGTTTTATGCATGCTATATAGTTTCTATAGAATGAAAACCGTCCATCATTGTTGCAGATGTAGTTTCATGAACTTTTCAAGAAATGTGCGTTGCCTGAAGTGCAAAACACAGGGTTCTAAGGGGGTCTCTGCCGATGTTGAGATGAAGAAAGGAGATTGGAATTGCGCACAGTAAGTTCATTTTACTAATCTGTCTTCTTGAACTCTTATCTCTGAGAATGTTGTTTCATCTCATTTTACTCATCTACCTTCTTGAACGTCTTTCTTTATAATGATGCTTCGTCTTATTGATAGATTATATATATGTTTTATAATTTCCTTTCGAGAAGTAAGAAATACAATGAGCAACCACCGGAGAGAAACTCATGTACACTCAAAGTACACACAGGAGAACCTGTCAGAAAAGGTCACCATAGTCTCTCGGAGGAGGGCTGACTCCTGCATTTACAAGATTCAAACAAGGGAAAATGGAAAAAAAAAACTTTGTGCTTTATGCACTTGTTGCACTTTTCAAGCACACAAAATTTGTGACAATAAACATGTTCTCTACTATGTTACATGGACTCTTCAGAATGCCTGAAGTACCCGTGTCGAACACTTGACACTTGGACATGTGTATGGGATATGTGTTCCACATATCTCACAGGATATGCCGAACACTATCTTATAGTGTTTCTTTCAATTTTATCTACTCTGAGATGAGACAACTTTCAATTAACACCATGTGCGTCACATAAAATACCATTTTACCTTAGGAATAACTAAAAGCATTAATATATATGATTAATATGCAGTGTCCCGTGTCTAATTAAAAGTTAGACGAATTCGACACTCGGACATGTACCTGACCCGGACACTTATAGCGAGTCCATATAACAAAGGTTCTCTATCATCTTTTCTCGAATAGCTTTCACAATGATACGAGCTTTATAGCTGAACATACAGAGCTGAGAATGGTTTTCTTTCAGTATACTCCTCTAATTCAAGTTGCATCTTTGTCATATTTATTAATCAATAAGAAAAGCAACCTTTTTTATTTGAAAATATGTTTTAACAATTCTCTTTATCCAATAAAATGATATGATGCATCTCAGCCGGGAGAATGCAAAATGAAAAATAGGAGACTAAAGCGAAACGATTGGGAGAAAATTACGGAAGGGAAACAATTGGGAGAGAATTACGGAAGGTAAGCTTCATATGCTACCCCTTAGAGGGTGTTTTAGATTGATCTTAGACTGGCTAAACTTGATTAAATCTAAATTAAATTAGGTTTGAAGTGTTTGGCAAAAAAAAAGTAAACTGATTAAACCTACTCCAATGTGCTCAAAACTGATTAAATCCAGAATCATCATTTTCTTGGGTTCTGATTTAATCAGTTTTGGAGAATCAGGTTTGACCAAGAGAATTACCAGAGTATCCTCATCTATAGACAAACATTTAGTGTCCCCTTTCAATTTGAATCTACTATATGCTAATTTTGTCACACTAAACTTACTTTAATCCCATTTTATCCAACACCTTCAATAACTTTTAATCTATTATGCTTAAAGTAGATTAAAGCTGATTTTTAGAAATTGATTCTGATTTAATCAAAATCTACTTTTGAGAATTAATTCCAAATGGCCTCTTAATCAGACTAAGGTTTCTACTTAAGACAATCATGGTTTACATCAATAAATGGGAAGCTTTTATTCTCAACCCAGAGCCAATAATTGCAAATCAACCCATGTATTTGATCTCTATCTTCGAGTTGGGGAGGAGAATTTATCACCATTTGGTAAAGGTCGGAGGATGAATCACCCAAGTTCTTGGAGAAGTAAGTGGATAAACATCTGCCTAAGAACACTAGACAAGTACACATTGAGATATCTGAGTCTGATGGATATATCGTCTGTTGAAGTGTGCATGCTCGAATCAAAGTGCTGTAGAATGCTCTAAAGAAGTTTACTGTAGAAGTGTTACACCATACTCGAATCACCATAAACATAGCCGAAATAGCCCCCATATGATATGAAAAGAAATCATCAAAATCTACATTGACAATTTTTGCTGAACATCAAGCGGAATCTGGCCCCAGCCTATGTACTTTTGAAGACAACTATTTCAGAACTTTTTGCACACGAAGAGATTGATGGATAACCTTGATTCAGCCATGACCCAGGTGACACACAGACATAAAATGTTGTTCAGAGCACTCAGACGTGAACAGTCCCTTGATTGTCGAGAGAACCTAGAAAGATATTTAGATTTGGTCAAAATATACAGAGAAGGGAAGACCTAGTCACTACAAGATCTAGATTGACGCTCACCCTTCAACCTCAATCAATGATCAAAAACTCAACCCGTTCAAAATTTCCAAGTAGATATTGAAAACCACTGTATTCAACAGGCGAGCAGGGGCCGAGATTGAGCCTATACCTATTTTAAATGAATACTTTGCAGTAAGAAGAGACTTTGTAGGAGTCGATACCTAATTTGACGAAGGAAAAACCAACCTTAAACACAGGTCAAGCTCTTTAAATGCTAATTATTCATTCATGCGAGGGTGTTCAATAGAGACCAAGGATGGAAATATGTTGGGAGGTTGGAGGAGAGAGGAAAAGAGAGAATCTGAAGCGTCAGGGATCATACATAAACAATCCTACTATATGCTTATTTTAACCATAAACACGATCTAGCTCATTAATAGTTCTATCTGCAGAATAAATGCTGGACATATCATGTACATTGTTCCCATTGTTGTGTATCTATATATTTATTTTCGGCCCTTCGTTGTTTCTATGTACAGATGTGGGTTCATGAATTTTGCGAGTAACACCAATTGTTTGGGTTGCCAAGAACTTCGTCCCAAAAGGCAGCTAAATCCTGGAGAGTGGGAGTGCCCCTCGTGAGTCTCTTTCTCCAATAGATCGAGGTGTAATATCCAAGTGGGCTGACTAAATCTGTTAATTAACATGCGGATTTCTTTCTGCAGATGTAGTAGCGTTTTTAATTACAGAAAGAACATGATTTGCAAGAAGTGCAATGTTGAACGCTCCAAAGAAGAGGTGGGAAGGCAGTATGAAGAGCAGATATGGAGGAAGCCCTTTAGTATTTGATGAGCTAATATGATATGGAGATTGATACGAGGTTGCAGTTATACCCATAGATGAACTTAGGTTTCATGTTTGGTGCTGAGGGAGGAAGATAACCAGGGTGGGGCATATGCCCTGTTCTTTTTGCGTTGACAACATTTTTTGGTCTCTGTTCCATTTTGCGTATCATTTTTTTTGTTTTTTGCTTGGAAGTTCATAGTATATATCGTGTTTAGGGGTGCCACTTGGATTAGGTGTCAAAGTTCAACCTTACGCATATAAACCCTTATGCTATTAAAATGCAACCCAAGCCAAGAAAAAATTGATCTGGTTGGGTTGGTGGACAAAATATATAAATTTTTTTTTCATGTACAGAGAATAAATAGTAATAATTGTTGTTGGTGAGTGGTTGGCCGTAATGGTGGCGGAGGTGGTGGTCACCAGAGGTTGTTAGTGCTAGTTAATGCTGACAGAGGTGCAGGGCGCTGCAGGCGGCCAGAGTCTGCGGAGGGGCCAGTGACGGGCAGCGGTGGCCACTGGGCAGAGGTGGTTGGCCGTTGAGGTGGTTGATGATGGGTTAATATGATGGCCCGTGACGGGCTGCAGCAAAAGTTAACCAGCTGTTATGCATGCAGATGCGGCGGTGGCGAATATCAACAAGTGGTGATGGTTTTGGTTGCTGCCACAGTTCTCTTTGAATTTTTGGCCAAGATCACATGTCAATGGTTGCCAACCCAACCATCGTCACCAAGATACCTGTTGGTTAAACCGGTCCAATTGGGAATGATTCATGCCTCCACCTCTTTATTTCAATCGAATATCTTACCGTATTGAAGTCGTGCAGTCGTTTGGATTGATTTTCTTTGAGTGAAAGCCAAGTTTGGGAAAATAATAATTCGGGGGTGGAAAGACAGTTTAAGCGATAAGAAAAATTGTAGCTATCTACGATGTCCAACTCAAAAACGAACAAGGGAAGAGAGTTCCTTTCCTCATAAAGCCCATTCCACGGTGCCGTAAGCTTCAACCTCTTTATTTTCATTAAAAAAGTAGCATTTTTTTTGTGTGGTAGAAGGAGAATTGCATTGAAATTTAAAAGTTACACAATTAGTCATTTCGGCTATGCATAATAAGGCATGACTATGCTCGTCATGTTACATCCATAGTACAGGTTTTAATGCTTGCAATAGTACAAATGCAGAAGGATACAAAAGCAAAAGGTTAGGAGTACGTAGATCAATTACAACATAAATCATTAACCCAATCTTGATGAACATTAATGCGGGTACGACGCACAAAAGATGCTAGTGATCTGATCTCCTTTAGTTGTAAGCGTCTGACTCGGTCGATACTTACAAAGTGCTTATTGTTTATTATCTGACAGAAATCATACATTATCAGTGCCACTGTGTCTAGAACATCTTAAGATCATAATATCATCTACAAAAAAATTAGGTGATTGATTGGTGAGCATCGCTTACCAACCGAGATCCCTGGAACAAAACCCGAGACTTGAGCCTGTCTTAGTGATGTAGAGAGATTCTTGGCACATAGCAAAAATAGTTAGGGTGAAAGAGGATCCCCTGTTGGAGTCCGCATCGGGGTTGAAACCTGTATTTAGGGGACCCATTAAGGAGGATGTCATATGAAACATTGGTTACACGTTCCATAACTAGTTTGGTGAAATTGATTGGGAATTTTGATTATAAAAGAAAAGTCTCTAAGAATTTTCAGTTTACTCGATCATATGCCTTGCTCGTATCCATTTTTATTGCCCCATAGATGTCTTTCCTCTGGATGAAGTAGGAATTTTGTTGTAGAGTTCTTGGACAACTAGGATATTGTTAGTGATGTGTCTACAATTAAGAAAGGCATTCTGCTGATCGGAGAAGAGGAAATGTAGTAAAGGCTTGATTCGGTTTGATAGAGTTTTGGTAATGATTTTGTATTAAGGATTATAAAAGAGATATCGGTATGAAATCCTTGGGTAATTTCGGATCAGGTTTTTTTGGAATAAGAACAATGAAAGTCTTGCTGGTTTCCTTGAGGAGGAAGGAAGGAAAGAATTGCTGAGGTGATAGGCCTATCTAGGAAATTTTTTCTCGATACACTGCTTTAAACATTGGTGACCCTTCACACTCAGTATCCCAAGCTATTTGAATAATGGATGCACATTGAGGGTGCCTTAACCACATTGTTTCGAAACGCCGTTGTCGAGACAGAAAACCAATAAAAGGATTTTCTTGAAAAAGGAGAGGGGCATGGTCCGAATCTTGTAGTCCCATATTTTTAACATGGACACTAAGGCCCCGTTTGACACTCTTTTTTTCCCTCTTTTTTTTTCAGTTTTAAAAACTGAAAAAAAAAGGAGCGTTTGGTAACCATTTTTTTTTCAATTTAAAAAACCAGTTTTTAAACTGCAGAGTAAAAAAAAAACTCCAAAAACTGGTTTTTTTTTTCACTTTTGGTTTTTTTTTTTCGACCACCACCACCACCCTCCCACCGCCGGCAGCCACCTCAGGCGACCACCGCCGGAGACTGCCGGCCGCCGGCAGCCACCTCCGGCCGCCGGCGACCACCGCCGGAGACTGCCGACAACCACCTCCGGCCGCCGGCGACCACCGGCAGCCACCGCCGGAGACTGTCGGCAGCCATCTCCGGCCGCCGGCGACCACCGCCGGAGACTGCCGGCAGCCACCTCCGGCCGCCGGCGACCACCGCCGGAGACTGCCGGCAGCCACCTCCGGCCGCCGGCGACCACCGCCGGAGACGGCCGGCAGCTACCTCCGGCCGCCGGCCACCACCGCCGGTGACTGCCGGCAGCCACCTCCGGCCGCCGGCGACCACCGCCGGAGACTGCCGGCAGCTACCTCCGGCCGCCGGCCACCACCGCCGGTGACTGCCGGCAGCCACCTCCGGCCGTCGGCCACCACCACCACCACCGTCGACCACCGCTACGCCCCACCACCGCCACCGCAAACCACCAAAAAAAAAAGTCAAAATAAAAAGGGTTACCAAACACCAAAAAAAAAAACCTCAAAAAAAAAAGGGGTTATCAAACACCCACTTGTTTTTATAAAAAAAAAAAATTAAGCTGCTCTTTAAAAACTGAAAATCAAAAAAAAAATTTTGTCAAACGAAGCCTAAGAAACATAATAAGCCAGTTGGAGTAAGAAACATAGTAAGCCAGCTGGAGTTGGCCACACATTTTTCTAACCATTCATAGTTGCACTTAACAGCTTCACGATTATTGGTCCATGTGAAGGGGCCTACGCATTGGATTTTCACCAAGTGATTATGATTCAGAAAATCTCCACCAAGAAGGTTATGTTCTGGAATACTTCTATAGTTTAATCCTGATTTGTCTGAGCAAGCTAACACTGATTAAAGTCTCCGATAAGTAATAAAGGTCTTAGATACGACGATAAGATTCTTGAGATATGAGCCCAAGTGTCTTTTCTCTTGGCTAGGTTAGGGTGTGCAGATACAAAACCCGTTATCCAAGAATGCTCTTGAGATCTATAAAATTCTATGAGGACAAAATCTTTGTCCTGGTATAAAATAGAGCCAGTAGATTCGTCTGTCCAACCAACCCATAGGCCTCATTTCATTCCCAGAACCCCAGACGGTTTGATACCAGTAGAATTTGTGTAACCATCTTCCAGAAAATTTTAGAGATCTTCTCACAATCTTGTTTGGTTTCTTGAAGAAAAACACAATCAGGTGAGTTAGTGTGAGCCAGAGACTAGAAAAGGGCACTGACTAAGATTTGTAATGTCTCTTCTCCTTTTCTTTAGTCGAGATGTGTACTGAAAAATTATTGAGGTAAGACTAGGCTTACAAGATTGAAATTCTGAGAAATCCATCCACTATTTTTTACAAACCAAATATGTCTAACCCTTAGTCTCTTTTTCTGTTTGTTCCGGTCAAGTTCAGGATGTAAGTGTGGCCTTTTTTTTATTTTATTTTGAGTTATGAGGGAAGAGCGTATAAGACTAAGAGAATAAATGAATTTCAAGCAGTAGACTAATATAGGAGGATTCACGGAAAGATGTATAGAGGCATGATAATCATGAAGCAGATATGGAAGATCACCTGGTGGTTGGTCGGGGTGTCCCGTGGAACTGATTTTGCCTTTCTTGTTGACCGTTGATCCATCCGACAGGGGCATTGATGCATTGGACCTCTTTTGGCTACTTTTCAAATGCTGATCATTCTCTATTCCGGTGCTATATAAGTTTTCCTCAGTCCCCCATTCCGAAAGAGTTTAATTGTCACCTCAAATTCAGGTGCAGAAAATATTTTACAAGTAGAAAAATTTTGCAGTAGATTTGCCTTTGTCCTGGATGGCTAACCAGAATGGGTCATTGTCAAGATAGCCCGATTGTTGTTCCCCTTATCTTACCAAAGTAAAGTTTTCGGTTGTGTATCTGCAATTGTAAGTCCTTATTTAGGATAGAGATACTCTTGGCAAGTGCATAAAGAGAGAGGTCTAAAGTAAGTGGAGTAATTGGTATTAGCGGTGGTGCTAAGATTTGCAGAGAGGGTGGGTGGTTGTGAGATAGAGTTATGGGCTATTGTTAAGGTGCCGAGTTTGTGGGGGAGTTATCAAAAGAAGGCCCTTCTAGTGGCTTCGTGAGATTGGGCGTTTTCTGTTATCATTAGTGTATTTGGATTGGGCCTGAGGAGTTGTTGGTTTGGGTTTTGAGAGGGGCTGGTTCATAGATCTTTAAAAAGATGATGATTTATGGGGTTAGAGAAAGCCCAAGTTCTGAGAGGCCCAAGATGAATTTGTCTGAAGAGAAGTTAGGCCCGCATTTGGCTTCCGAGTTGGCCATGTTGGGTGAGCCATCCATGAGAGAAGACAACACCATGGAGAAGATATGTCGAAAAGCCAAAAACCCGTGGCATTTTGTGAAATTAAAATTCTAGAAGTACGAATTTAGGTAAGGCTCTAAGCATTTTATCGAACATGGGGTATCCATCGAGAATAAAAGTGGAGTATAGATCCGGGCCAGGAATATGTGCCGTATGTCGCCTAACAGATTCAAGAACCTCTACGAGGGGAGCATTATAGTTAATATTCTCGTGTCCAATCCAACCACAGCAAAAACAAGCCATAAAAATGCGTTCGTAGGTGCATCAGAGCAACTGTACCCCCTTGATTATCCAGTAGAGATAAGAAGATTCCAGGAAGCAGTGGGACATCTAGTACCACCCGTAATTTATATGAAAATAGTCACCATTCCTGACTCTGCGATCGGACCAATCAATTTCTACGAGTATGCCGACAGTCATTCCAATCATCTGCGCCAAAGAGTAATTATAGCAGTCACTCGGAATATTGGATACCTGCATCCATAAATATATTGTTTTGAATCTGATAGTGCGGTAAACCACATATGGATACCATTCATGTAAGATGAGTAGAGCTCTAAGGAAGTTCTAAGGTCCGTTGGTAAGAACCAACTGTGCATTTGAGATGAAAGTGAACAGGAATAGAAATACGTTGGGGACCTTTATGACAGCAAAAGGTCCTTGTAAGGCCCAACATTCATCGACTCTCTTCTGAATCTGTGATTGTGTGAAAGTGCGAATATCCTGGAATTTTCCTGTTGAAACGATTACAACAATTATTGTGCTACCACGTAACACGTAATGGGTTCGAAAACATACCGTACGAAGTCTCCGAAAATTCCGACGTAGGATCCTTGTTGTTACGAGCCTCCAACACGCTTGATCTTTTTCGCAGGTACGAAAACGGCTACTAGAGTCGAGTTCTTCGTCCACGAACCAAATCCTAGAGCTTGGTGATTGCTCTAGAGAGAGTGCTATAGAGAGAGGGTTATTACTATTGACTTATGATTTATTGGGATATCTCTAGCCTTTATATAGAGATACAATTAGAGACTGGCTTTACCTCCAACTCTTAGGAGATAAAGATTGTATTTATCTCAAACACTTAAGAGATAAATATTCTCTAAATAACTGTATTTATCCAAACTAACAAATACACATTATCTGTTAGTGGGCGGATAATGGGTCCACTGACCCAATTTATTAACAGCTCCCACTCGCCCACACACAGGGCAAATAAATCGTACAGTCCCTCTTTATCTCTCGTCCACTCATCTCCTCATACAGGAAATGGAACGTGCGACCTACGAGAAAGGATGTCCAGTTGAGGAGTATTGTATTAAGTTATCACCAAACTAACACAATACATCACTCCAAAAAATCTCGTATGTACCCCAGATAGTTCAACTACACCAGATTAAACACTCTCAAATCCCTCATAATGAGCAGTGTTAAACCTCTCATATGTTATGTATTCATGACTCATATCGAAACGAAAATCGACAAAGTCGCCCGGGCTATGAATCACACAACATGATGTAATATTGAACTTTCTTCCCAAAGCCCTCATGTCATTCCAATTAGACCCAACCGCTTTCCTAGACATGCCCCGCGAGACCGCATCATCCATGATCCAAGGGTACATGCTAAAGTAGCGACATTGAGTATCCTCTTCATGACATAGTCTAAGGTGAAAAGGGTACCATATAGGATCAAAAATTTCGATCCAAGTGGCTGACGAAGCAGGGATTCATTCGTCACTCCCACTGTCGGTCTGCATTTAGCACATGCAGTATGATTTGCATGCTATGGCGTAACCCGCAAGGGCGTGTCACATAAATGTATAATAAAATACGCCATACGAATCTAAGTCTAGTCGCTGTACAAGCGCCTAACCTGAGTTTTTCAGCCCAGTCACTCTCATAGTGCCTGCCTGAAATCTCACATTCGGCTGTAAACAGGCTACATAGAGTTGTGGAGATACTCTATGATCGACCTACATTTTTTAGGTCTCATCTTAGCTCCAACTAAGGCGACATGTTTGCTTTATAAGCTGTATCATCTTATTCGCCCACTTGGCGCTTAAGACAATTATGTCTCATCTTGCTCGCTATCTTAGCGCCAAGGTGAATTACCCGTGTGAGTGGGTCAATTCGAGCCTGGTGACACTCTCAATAAGGATGTATATGTAATCACAAAGATTATCCATTCATTCCAAAATAAACTCAAATCAAGGAATGAAAATTTAATGTAATAAATAATGTCAAGTACATAAGATGCCATAAACATATCAAAACCTACGTAGTCCCATACTCCTAATGTGAGAAAGGAAAACATCTCTAGCAATAGGCTTGGTCAAAGGATCAGCCACCATTCTGCCAGTAGGTATATGCTTCATGGTCACCTCTCCTTGCGCAACTAAAGTTCTAATGAAGTGATAACGAAGGCCTATGTGTTTGGCCTTCCCATGATATTTGGGGTCCTTTACAAAATCTAGGGCAGCTGTATTGTCACAGTGAACAGTGACAGACTCATCTGCATGAGCTGTAACCCCTAGAGCCTGTAAGAATGACCTCAACCAAACAGCTTCCTGGACTGCTGCTGAACAAGCAACATACTCCGACTCCATCGTGGATAGGGCGATGCAAGACTTTTTCTTGCTGTACCAAGAGATAGCTCCACCTGAAGTGGATATGCGCTCATCTCTATCAGCGCCCCAATCAGCATCGCTGTATCCTCTCAGTCTCAAGTCTCCACCATGATAACACAGGACGAGATCAGCGGTTCCACGTAAGTATCGAAGAATCCTCTTCACCGCATTCCAATGAGCGGGTCCAGGATTACTCTGATAACGACTCACCATTCCAACGGCAAAGCAGATGTCTGGACGCGTACACAACATAGCGTACATCAGACTCCCAACTGCAGCCGCGTAAGGCACTTTGGACATCCGATTCTTTTCCTCATCATTCTTTGGGCATTGGTCTGTTGTTAAAGTACACGCCTTGTCCATTGGAGTGTCTATGGGTTTTGAGTTATGCATACGTAATCGTTCAATGACCTTCTTGATATATGTCTCTTGAGACAAACCGAGAAGTCTCTTTGGACGATCACGTATGATTTTAACCCCGAGCACATAATTAGCTTCTCCCATGTCCTTCATCTCAAAAGTTGAGGACAACCACTGCTTAGTGGCGACAATGGAACTCATGTCATTCCCAGCTAAAAGAATGTCATCCACATACAAAGAAAGGATCAGAATATTTTTCTTGGATCGTTTTACGTAAACGCAATGGTCTTGTTCAATCATTTCAAAACCTATAGAGGTAATGGCATGATGAAACCTAAAGTACCACTGCCTAGACGATTGTTTGAGACCATATATAGAACGTTTGAGCCGGCAAACTTTGCGCTCATGTCCCTTGACTTCAAAACCCTCAGGTTGAGCCATATAAATCTCTTCGTCTAGTTCTCCATTGAGAAACGCAGTCTTAACATCCATATGAAAAAGTTCTAAATCCTGCTGGGCGACAATAGCTAGGATCAGGCGAATTGAAGCAAATCTCACCACTGGGGAGAAAGTGTCTTCATAGTCCACACCCCGCAGTTGGGTATAGCCTTTCGCCACAAGACGTGCCTTATACTTGTCAATTGACCCATCTGCCTTGCGCTTGACTTTTAAAAACCCAGACCTGATTCTTCTCCATTGAGCTCAACTCATCTTTCATTGCAGCCATCCACTCATTACTAGCAGATGAAGATAAGGCTTCTTCCACAGAAGTGGGCTCATCTTCATCAGTTGGAGTGCACATAAGAATTTCACCGTCAATCTCAAAACGACGACGTGGAACTCTTTCTCGTGCACCTCTACGCAGTTGAGAATCTTGTTGACCTGATGGTCCTGTGGTGTGCTCCCACTGTCTGGGATACTCCCACTAGGTTGAAGGTCACTTATACTATCTTCAGCGACAACAGGATGAGGAACTAATTCCCCACCTTCGCTTGGAGATGGTAAAGTGGCTTCAACTTCCTCTAACTCATAGAGGTCAAGATTCTTACTCGCGTCTCCAATGCTAGGAAAATCATTCTCTATGAAATCGACATCACGAGACTCTATTTCAGTCTTTCCACCATTTGGATGTTCACCATACATCACATAGCCTTTAGAGTTTTCAGAATACCTTAAGAAGATACTCTTTTTAGCTCTAGGCCCTAGTTTCCCATACTTATGAGAAGTACTGTGAACATAACCTGCTGAGCCCCATGGGCGCAAGTTATCCAAATTTGGCTTTTGGCCATTCCAAAGCTCATATGGGGTGGATTTGACTGATTGTGAAGGCACTCGATTAAGTATATAGGCTGCAGTCAAAAGAACATCCCCCAAAAAGATATTGGAAGGTTTGCTTGCGCCATCATAGACCTAACCATGTCTAACAATGTTCTATTCCTTCTTTCCGCAACACCATTTTGTTGTGGAGTATTAGGAATAGTAAGTTGCCTGCGTATCCCTTTTTTCTCACAAAACTTCTTGAAGTGATCTGACAAATATTCGCGTCCTCGGTCAGTGCGAAGAGTTTTTAAATTCTTCTCTTTCTGATTCTCAACCTCAGCTACAAAGCGTTTGAAACAGTCCAAAGCTTCATAGCGGTGAGATATCAGATACACATAACCATATCGCGTATAATCGTCTATCAGTGTAAGGAAATAAGAGGCGCCATGGCGTGCCTTTACACTCATAGGTCCACATATGTCAGAGTGAACTAGCTCAAGTGGTTGAGTTGCTCTCACAGCCTTTCCAAAAGGCTTCCTGCATGCTTTACCGGCCAAACAAGCCTCACAAGTTTGTAGATTGACTCTTGCGAGTGGGCCCAAAAGGCCTTCTCTAGCCAAACGAGTCATTCTATCTTGGCCTATGTGGCCCAGTCTTGCATGCCAGGTGGTAGAATCATTCACAATATTATCATTCACCACATAAGAATAAGAGGACTGAGAATCATTTAAATCCAATTGAAAAAGACTATCCATGCGAAAACCATGTCCGAACAAAACATCATCCAAAAAAATGTCCAACTTATTACCCTTAAAATAAAGGAAAAACCACTGTCTAATAAAGCAGTAACTGAAAGTAGATTAAGCCGAACAGTGGGTGCATATCGCACATCCTCAAGAATCAATGTGCGCCCAGTGCGCAACTTGAGCTGGTAAGAACCAACCCCTAGCACCTCTTCGGAGCTATTGTTTCCCATGAAGATATGTTTGCTACCCGCTGGAATCCGGTGATAATCTACGAACCCCTCTCGATCACGTGCTACATGTTTTGTTGCACCTGTATCCACAAACCACACAGGTTGGGAATGAGCAACCATCACATGTGAGGAAACATATAACTGAGAGAGAGATTCTGAAAGTACCTTCTTCGGCTCAGTGCAATCACGAGCGAAGTGTCCTTTCTGTTGACAGTTGAAGCATTTAACTTTAGACAGATCCTTTTTCCCACCACGTTTTCCTCTCTTGCGTTTCTTCATTTTTCCTTCCTTTGGCGCAGAAGTGCTAGCCTCGCCTTTCTTACCTTTCTTACTTTGTCTTCCGCGCTTGCCATTTGCATTGCGCGATCCCCCTTGGGCGACATAAGCAAGGGTCTTGTCAGCATCTCGAGTCTCGTCCTCAAGGATGACATGCTGTGAAACATCAGAAAAGTTCTTGATGTTTTCACTGTGGGTCAATATCTGTTTCATATTGGCCCATGAGGCAGGAAGGGACCTTATGACAGCTCTGACTTGCTGCTCATCTGTGAGCGCATGGCCAGCATCCCTCAGCTTACCAATCATATTGGACATCATCCTTAGATGTTCACTCATGGTATGTTTAGGGTCTTTTGTGTACTCCTCAAACTTAATCACAAGGCTACGAAGCCGCGTAGTTGAGGTTCCACCAAAAGAGAACTTGAGCTGCTCCCATAAAGCTTTGCAAGTTGGAAGTTCATCATACTGCCCGATTAGATCATTTTGCAAGCTGCTCAACAAGGTGTAGCGCGCACTACGATCTTTCTGATTCCATTTCTGGTAGGCAGTGTGGTCTCTTAGGGGTTGCGCCTCAGTTGGCGCGACCATCTCCTTGGTCAAGTGCTCCTCGAGCTCTTGTTCGTTCAGCATGAATTTCATCTTTTTGTGCCAAACGTCATAATTATCTCCGTTAAGTTTCTCACCCTTAACGAGATCAGCTATGACATTCTTGGTGGCCATTATATTCACTACATTAGATTGCGCAAGGAAAAGACATTAATTATACATCCTTCTATTTATTTCAAAAAATTCAAATGAAAAACATAATCCTTCCTCACATCATGAAATCGAAAATTTGCTAAGCTCGTAATCATCTCCCATGTATGTGAGTTGGGAAAAATATTTTTCAAGTAATTTTTCGCAATAAATTTCATCATCATATAAGCCACAATATAATAAATCATCCACATGATAATTTAGAACAATATAAAATTGCACCATGCAATAAAGTGTGCAAGGACTCCATTGAGCCCTATTGGCATTCTAATAACTTATGCTAAGAAAATTCTGACTTGAATAATGTGCGTGCGAAATTACATCCCCGTACAAGGCTTTCTGGAAATATACAGGGAAATAGTAGAATACAACATCTTTGAGAATCCTACTACAAACTACTCCAATAAAACAAATGGAGATGCCGCACAGCACATTATTCTCAAAAGAATTTTCTTAAAACAAGAGTAAACACATAAACATAAGTTTCTTTAGAATGCCAATCTAGTATCCATCCATTTAACCTAAAACTAGCATGCTCAAATAACAAGTTAAAGGGTAATTTAAATGGATGAATAGGCCACATTCTCCTTCCAAGGAAAACAGGTGTAAATGCCTTGAAATTGGATTTAAAAG